>JBBPKE010000002.1:61769-114976 GCA_038089095.1 Tylopilus orsonianus | reverse complement strand
CTCTGGCAGAGCCTGATGCAAAAACGCCATGAGACCTTTGCCTTTCCGAAGGGCATCGTGCTGGCTCGCGGGGACTGGAAGCGGGGGAGGGAGGATGGCGGTTTTGGAAAATGGATAGCTAACGGGTGCTGGGCTGGTGGACAGCAACCTCGCCACGGACCTGCACGCTCCAACGGCCATCGCTGTCCTACTCCAAACCACACACAACTACCAAAATCGGAAATATCGTTCGACCCTGCCCATTCCAAATAATGGCAGGCAGACGTTCATTATGTACAGCTTTAGCATTCAAAGCAGGGGTTACATAGCGGAAACAGTCCAACGTATTACGGTGCAGACACCAAAATGGATCGGGTGCACAGTGACACGACGATAGCACGGACAAACTCGTCGGCACCTTGTTGCTCGGCTTCTGGTTTAGTACCCACGTCCCCGTCCTCTGTGGGCCCATCCGGGTCAGAGCAGTCGCTTGACAGCAGCGACAACTCACCTCCCGCGAGCACGATAGGGGCTGTACCCGTGGCTGCTGCCCCGATATCCACCGCGGTACCCGCCCCTGTAGGCTCCCCGACCCCGGCCTCGATTGAAACCTGGAACGTTTGTACGTTTTGTTGTTACCTAGTCACGTTTTATTCAGTATTATGCATATTCCCGTACATGCGACGCTTACTTTTATTAGTCGCCCGCGGAACAGTGAATTGTCCATTGCCAAAGCAGCATCTATAAAGTCCGCTTCGGCGAACTCGACATAAGCAAATCTGAAGCGGCTGTTTGCGAAAGGTCACCAAGTCCCCAAAAAAGAGATCACACACCCTTTGGGATGACCCGTGAATTTGTCGCACAGGATGGTCACTCGATTGATAGTCCCGCAAGCTTGGAAGTGACCCTGAATCTCTTCCGGCGTTGCACCATAATCAACCTAGCGGGGCCATGTAAGCAAAGAAGCAAAGTGAGAAGCGATACGAGATGACCAAACCCACGTTTCCAACAAAAATACTTCGACTGTCCGCAACAGTCCTGTCTTCTTCGGTTTCCATTGGAACACCCTGATGCGTTGCAGCGCCGCCCGCGGCACTCTGCGACTCTGCTGCAGCTTGTAGTTCACGCAGTTTTTTGGCCTCCCGCTCCATCTCCTCCACGCGCTGCTTCATCAACTGAATTTCCTGAAGGGTACTTGAGAACTCCTGGGTCGCAACGAGGGGGAATGAAATACTTTTGACTCGGCCTCCTCGCCATCGTCGATGGTGGGATCGGTGTCCCCGTTCAGCGCTGCTTGCGTCACGTCGGTGTCCGCCATGACGAGTATCTTGCTTCGCCAAGCTGGGAGTCAAAGTTTGCTTGGTTCTAGACAGTGCCACACTAGCTGGCAAACAAGGGTACACAACTTTGGTGTACTACTCCTCCGTCTCAGTGACCAACCATATCACAGAATTCATCGCCGCCGGTCGATAAGCAACGCTCTCATAAGAGAACCCTGCGCTTCCGTGGCACTTGCCAGTCTTAGCGCGGTGTCCACAGTCTCGCGTTCAATGCCTCCGCGTACCGCGTGACAGCCCAGATCGTTTTCAATACGTGAACGGGCATCATTTTACTTACGGTACCGATACTGTGATGGATCAAAAAGTTGCCATTGCGGGCTCGATTGCAAAAGCCACCTGCTGAGGCCCCATCCTTTTTTGCAACGAGACCTCATGACCTTCGCTTCCGAGCTTCCAGAACGGAACATGAACCACCTGCTCGCCCCCAATCATGTAAGCCCATTTTTGTACCGTATCGTACATATGCGCTATTATTGTCCTTAGAATGCATGATTGTCGCTTGGATTATGGGCGTCCATTGGTAAGCAAGACGAGATAAACATCCGATCTCACTGGACTCGACTCCACGGACGCCGTCGTGTGGCCGGCACATTCCGCATGCTCTCATCTCATTCTAGCTCCAAGGGCCAAGGCAACGTGTGTATCGCATGCAATGTACCCACACAGCATCGCATGGCAGGGCCAACAACGTGCCACACAACAGCACTCTGGGGTATTACAGCACACAAGACCTTTTCGAATTGCACCGTAACCAAGACGCATGAGGAAACTATCACGTCGAAGATAGTAAATTAAGGTTTTTAACTAAAGGTAGCGACTCCATGCTTCGAGATTTGATAGAGGGAGCAACAAGGGGTCAATGAGATCTACCTTGTATACACATTTTCGGCTTGCACTGCATAGTTGTTGTCAGAGTAGTCTATGATGGGAGCCACCGATGATAAAAAATCTTTGGAGGGTGTAATCATCTAGAAAAATGCCAGGCGTGGAACGTGGACGTCCTGTGAAAGGGTAAGCATGGCATTAACCGCCTTGTTATCACGTTCATGGCGCCGCCCTCTCGTTGCTGTAACACCATTACCACGGTGTGAAATTGAACCACCTCTGTGACTGGGACAGGATGACCATCAGATACCCACTCGGATGGCTATACAATAAAGGCGGTGGTGCCGTAGGTTTAGCGCCAAACCTCTTGGGTACTTGAGCACCTTTATACCAATTTTCGGTACAGAACAGTCTTGTTAATCTTGAAAACCCGTAAAATTTCACCGAAGCAAGTCCTTTACAGCGGCGGAAGCGTCGCAAGACCAAGTGGAGCGGTGGGTTGATGGGAGACGGAGAGATGTGTCTAAATGGATATATCGTGATAGAATAGATGCCAAGGAGGCTGCCCGTAACAGAGTGGACGTTTGGTGTGGCGCACACCTAGCGGAAGGCATGGAGAAGTATCACTTGAGAATGGATGCACTCCCCATTATGCAGAATTGGCCATCCTGATGCTTCTGATACGATTTGCCCGCAGAACTATTCCAGGCATCGTACAGATTCCGAAGTCGTTGGCATGACTCGCCCAGCACCCTGTTTTCGAGGGTCAACGGCCACGGGTCGCCTGAAGTAAATCAAAGGGTCTCGAACGAAGCGTTGCGCAACGTAGGTGGAGGTTCTGAACCAGCCCTTTAGCTCTCGAACTCCAAAGTTATGTCACCAAATGGAAGTCCCTGGCGATCAGGAGTGGTTGGCGTGATAAGAGCTCGAATTTTTCCCAAAGGAACTCAGGAATTTGACCATTTTGGAGAGTAGAGGTGACCGTAAGCAGTGATTTTTCCCTTTTTCACCATCGTAACCACAGCTTCCATTGTTCTACACGTGTGGTGGATCAACCGATGCCCAAACTCTGCGCCAGGATCGAACTTGTCGTGTTAAAATGGATTATTTGTATCCGGGGAGGATTGGCCTCCGGTCTTAATATGAAAAAAAAATATTTCTATGGGTACTGCCGCCGCATGACTTGCTCCAGCACTAGAACAAAAAACAGATTTGAATAGCACATAGCGTTCCTTAATAAGTGGAAGCTGAAATAAGTTATGTGACCAGAATCGGGGAATGTTGAATCGCGGAATAACATACGAGGTGCAGCGGTTACTTGAATAGGAACCGCTGACGCGTTCTTTGGCACCACCGCCCAATCGAAGGGACGAGGCTTGGCACCCCAAGAGGATAGAGTGAAAGCAAAGCGAGGCCATTAGTCAACTGGGCGATGCCCCTACGCGCTTGGAGAGTGGTGAAGAGGAAGTGAGGCATTCAGTTAGTGGCTATGATGCCGCATATCGGGGACGGATTCGGGTGAAAGGGTCGTCCGGAAACATTCGAACGGTGGATATGCAATCCAGTCACAGGAATGTCATTCATTTCCGAAGACGTTCTTATAAAAAGACGAGGTAAACGAGAAACCGGACCGTGTGTACCTCACACATACCTCTCCCACCCGCATTACTGTGCAACCGGCAGACCAAGGGGAGCAGTGTAAGCCGGCATTGTGTACTGGCTGGTGCAACGAGGAAGACTGACGGGGATGGCTGTGCAGTCCAGCGGAATGGACTGGCTTAGTCAGCAAGCTTGGCCCTTCAATCGGGCCGACCCGACTCTTGTCCGACGATATCTCGACAGCGTCAGGCCCCCAGGTCAAAATTACCCACAAGGACCACTTCGCCCTCATTACACCTTTTACCACGACGACTACTACTCCATGACTCACCAATCAAAGAAGAAACGCATCGAGGACGACGCCCTCCCCACCGACGCTGGCACCAAGCCAGTTCAACTCCAACGCAGACGGGTCTGGCGGGCATGCGAAAGCTGCAGGTTCGTGCCACATCCAGCCCTCCCTTTTGTCTCATCCGCACCCGACCCCCTCCCTGACTCAATCGCCCACAGACGCAAGAAAATCAAGTGCGATGGCTGTGAACCAACCTGTGCGCAGTGTCAATCGTCCGGATCCCAATGTACCTGGCTCCAGACAAAGGACAGGGCCGCCCTGAGCAGACAGTACGTCTTCGTCCCTCATCGATCTAATGCACCACCTCACGTCTCGCCAGCTACGTTCAAGAGCTAGAGGCTCGACTACTCCACATGGAATCCCTGTTTTCTCAAGTTACGCCTATCCTTGAGCAACTCGGGCCGTCCTTGGGTATTCCGGCCGGCTCGTCTTCAACAACCGGAAGCACTGCGGAAGGCGGTCTACCTCCTGCATCGGCTGTTCTGCAGGCCATGTCATCCAAGGCCGCCGCCGATGCTCGCATGGAAACTCGTACGGAAGATAGTTCATCACCCGAGTCCTCTTCTGTCAAGATGGAAGACGATGTCACCGAATCTTTTGGTCAACTTGCTCTCGACGAACACGGCCATCTTCGCTGGATCGGTGGTTCTTCCACGATGTCACTGATCCAGTCTTTCCGTGCCTTGACGACGAATCCCCTCCACCGTATCTCGCCGATGGAAGAGGACCCGCGGGCGCCTGGCCCTAGTGCAAATAAACTATATTTCCCAGCATCAGTCTTCTTTGGGAAGCTACGGGCCCTTCCCCGTGCAGATGAAGTCGAATACCCGGATGAAGACTTGTGTGACAAGTTGGTAAGCACACGACACACAGTTTAGACTGGCAACTTCTAATTACGAATATATGCCAGATTGATATGTATTTTGAGCGCCTCCACTTCTTGATGCCCATTCTTGATAAGCCCTCTTTCATGGTCAGGTACAAGCGTCTTATGGGAAAGAGGAACGATGCGGGATTCGTCCAAGCGGAGGCCCCATTCATTTCTATCGTCTTTGCAGCATTCGCTTGCAGCGCTCGATTGGTTAATGACTCACGTCTAACAAGTGATCGCCAAGACGACGGTGGAATGGGCATGACCTTCTACGAGAGGTAGGCCTAAATGGCTGGTGGTCACCTTAGTTTTACCGCTGATGGCGCTGCCTTCCAGGGCTCTGATCCTGCATTACATTAGCTATGCATCGATTCAAGTGTCCCACGTCCAGAGTTTTATTCTCATGTCTTCGTTCTTGTGTTCTATCAATTGTTTGCCTCAAGCTTGGCTCCTTGTGGGACAGGCCGTACGCAGTGCGCAAGACCTAGGGTTGCATGTAAGCACTGGTTATAGAACCCACGGCAGGTACTGACGAAATTGCAGCGTTCCCCGCGCCGATTGTCCATATCCTCTATTGAGAAAGAAACTCGGCGGAAAATCTGGTGGAGCGTGTACTGTTTAGATCGCATGCTGGCACTTGCACTCGGTCGCCCGCTTGGTATAGAAGATTCCGATTGCGATGTTGAGCTTCCGATAGACGCCGATGATGAATGGCTTCCCGAGTACTTCACTGGTGCTCAGCTCTCGCAGAAACCTCCGTCCCTAATGTCGGGCACTATCGCTTTGGTAATCCTTTATCAGATCACTGGCCGGGTGTTACGGCAAGTATATGCCCTCGACAGCTGTAGAGAAACACTCGAACCTGAGAAGAGGGTGGAGCTACAGCGATCCGTCGAGACCCTCGACCTTGAACTCACTAGGTGGTTCGAAAATCTCCCCTCCTCCTTCAGGAATCGGAACACTAGCGATAAACACATGTCTATGACCGTGGTCTTATACAGCCACTACTATTCAGTGTTGACTACGCTTCATCGCAATTTCCTACCGGTCAGGCGTGACCAGCCGGTCGTACCCAACTCAACTACAAAGGCAGTCATGTCTGCCCGTTCGTGTATCCATCTTGCACCTTCGATCAATCATGTTGTCCCAGCCTCGCATCATCTTGCTTTTTTCATCCAACACCTCTTCAGTTCCGCCGTCGTTATCCTTCTGTATGCCATGCATTGCCCGGACCCAAAAGCTGCAACTACCGCAATGGATGAAGCCAGAAGCTGCCTCCCAATCATACAGTCATGGGAAGGTCATTGGCCAGGTGCTCGGAAATGCAAGGAGCTGCTTGCCGAGTTAACGAGCACCGCAGACGAAGCTATCAGGAAAACTAGTAATGACGCTGCTGGAACTCTCATAGCTCAGGGTGTTGCGCCGACAGCATTGGAATCCAGACGATCTCTTGTTTCTTCCTCGGGGCAGGTGCCGACCATGAACCGTCCAATTAAGATGAAACCGAGGAGAATCAGTCGCTCACGAGATTCAAGTTCTACTCGTCGACCTCCTGTTGCGTCACCGTATCGTGTGGAATGTAAGGAAAATATGCGTTAAGAAGTGATGCATATTGACTTACCATCGATTGTAGCGCAGCGCAACCGGTCGACGTCTCGGAAGAGGGGACGCGATGAGAGCGAAGGTATCAGCGGTTCGAGCTTACCCGCCTATCCTGGCGTTTTTTCCAGTCCCGGGGGCAAATCTAGCCCTCACAGCTCTCCAGCGTCTGCCAACTTGCCCTCCCCCTCTATGTCCACCATGGAAGCAACTCAGCAACAGGAAGGAAGTCCCCATCTTGTTGGTGCATCACCCTACAGCTATACAGGGGCACCTCTTTCTCCACTTCATGTCCCGTCTCAGGAATACGGGATGCATCACAGCCCCCTTACATCTACAAGTAGCCACCAATGGGATGGTGGCGCAGGAGACCATCGTGGTGTCGAGATGTACGCTTCTGGATCGCAACCTAGCTCGCTGCCGTACGCTACATATGAACATTCGTCATCAGGTATCGATCCCACTTGGTTTAGCAGCCCAGATGTCGGGTATACCCAACTTTCAACCACACCACCAACCTCTTCGTTTCCTGCCCCGGGACTACCGTTTTTAGGGCTTGACTACATTAAAAACTATAATACCAACGGATACTCTGCAAGTGACCAAGACTCTCTCTGGCATGCCTTTGATGCCGGCGCGTTTGGAATTGATCCTGAACTTCCGTTCACCTTTAATGATTCTCCTTCAGACCTTCACGAAGGACAACAATCTCCGTCCCGAGCTCACCCGTGAGCACATTACCCATGGTTCGAAACTTACACACTTGCTTGACGTCACATTTTTTGAACCCACATGCTCGCCTAGCCTAAGTCTTTCTCTCTCTCTCATTCGTAACCATTGTATCCATAACCACACGGCTGATAACCGCTCTGGTCCGCAATACTGTATAGTTGCTTTACTTCACGCCCTAATACTGACATTTTCCCTCTTCGTTTTGTCCTGTGATGCTACTCTTTTTTTCTTCTTTCTCCTACCGTCCATGTCATTGTACGCAGAAAGCCCCATGGCCTCATAGCTAGTAGTTGCGTCTCACGAGTTGAATAATGGAGTTGCTGTTGTCCGGTTTTATGACAATATTCCGATGTCCGCAGCACCGGAACCTAATAACCGACTCCCGGACGTCTGGAAGTGCGAAATTCACTACCGGGTTTTCCTTACAAATTCACGAAGCAGTATGGTGAACCACCCAGTAGTCGAACTCACGTCCGAAGCGTCGTGGAACGTTGTGAGTGTCACACTCGTGCATACCAGTATCAGAATAGTGATAGTATAAAGATTGAGGACAAGTTCACGCCATACGGAAAGGAAACCCTAGCTAAGCTTGTCACCTTTCTCCAGGTATAGAGAACGATTCTTTTCGTATCAGCGTCCGTCTAATTTGATGGCTAGGACGAAGTTTATCCCTCCGCCAAGCTTTACCACGCCCAGATACCGAAAGAGCCTGATCGACGATGGAAAACGGTCGTGCCGATTGTCGAGGAACTGAAAGTGAAGGCACGCGGGCTTGGACTTTGGAATCTTTTCCTTAGTAAGACACATTATCCTCAACATGGTGTTCCGCTCTCGAATCTCGAGGTATGGCCCATGATTTACCAACTATTTTCATCTTGTGATACAAACAACAGTATGCTGTCATGGCGGAAGTAATTGGGCGAGGGGGACATATGGCGTCTGAAGCAGTCAACTGCGCCGCTCCAGACACGGGTAACATGGGTACGCCTTTCCGCCCAGTTTGAATGCTTGCTGAGATTCTTCAGAGGTCCTCGCTCGGTACGGGTCCCCCGAACAGCAGGGGAAATGGCTCACACCACTATTGAACGGAGAGATCCGTTCGGCTTTTGCGATGACAGAGCGATTCGGCATGCCTCTTTGCGTTATATGTAACACGTGTGTTGTACTGACACACAACGCGTAGTGGCATCCTCCGACGCACGTAACATTCAAACGTCTATCCGACAAGAAGGCGAAGAAATTGTGATTAATGGACATAAATGGTTGTTGAACTCTTTGATCTCGTCACTGTCGGCTTCTCATGGTGCCGATCCGACTTTCCGCTCCTTAGGTGGATATCGGGTGCCGGCGATCCCCGCACAAAATTACACCTTGTGATGGGCAAGAGTGACCCAGAAAATCCAGATGGATACAAGCAGCAGAGTGTCGTTATTGTTCCTGCGGATGCCCCCGGTGTTCGGGTTGTACGTCCGATGGAGTTATTCGGGTATGACGATGCACCGGAAGGTCATTGCGAGGTAATTTATGAGAATGTGAGAGTTCCGTTGAGCAATCTGGTACTTGGGTGGGGCAGGGGATTCGAAGTAGGTTGTTTCTGCTGTGCCATTGAATGCGAACATGATCCATATGCTCTCAGATCATTCAAGGACGTCTTGGGTTTGCATTCCTTCTGACTACTTTGCGTAGACTTTGCTAACCGTCTTGGCAGTCCTGGACGTATCCATCATTGCATGCGTTCTATCGGTGCAGCATCAAGAGCACTTGACTTGATGATTCAACGGGTAACAGATCCCTCACGCAAGACGTTTGGCAAATTCCTTCACGAACATGGTGAGCGCGTTTGACATGCAGCAGAGATAATTGGGCTGAGGTAGCCATTTAGGAACCGTGATAGCTGAAATTGCAAAGTCCAGAGCAGAAATCGAGGCGGCAAGACTGCTCGTACTCAGCGCTGCTCTTCAGGCATGTTGTTGGCTTTGCAGTATAGATCCGATCACTATAAAGTGCCACAGATCGATAAATACAAGGCTAAAGGTGCACTGAAAGAAATTGGCATTGCTAAGGTATGCATATTGCGAACCGGTCAACGATCAGTACGAACGCCAAGTTCTGAGACACGACTTGTTAGTTTGTGGTGCCCACAATGGCATGCAACGTTGTAGATCGAGCAATACAGGCATTTGGAGCGGAAGGGCTGAGTCAAGATCAAGAACTGGCGAGCATGTACGCGCAGTTGCGGACGCTGCGATTAGCTGATGTGTGTGTTTGTCCACCCTTTGTGACCCCTAGCTAATGATGTTACCAGGGACCCGATGCAGTAAGCATGATATCTAATTGATATCGCGAGTCTGACGCACTTTGCTTCCCCAGGTTCATATTCAGCAAGTTGGACAAAGAGAACTGCGGCGAGCGCCGGAGTTGCACAGGCGCGCAGCCGAGATGAACAAGAAGGAGGCCGCCGTCATGCAAAGAGCAGGCATGAAGGCTCATCTTTAGAAAGCATTACTCGCAGTTCTTGTTGTACCGGTACCGCCGCAATGCAGACCAAGCGGACAAATGTTTTCTTATCCGTTGCAGCTGTTATTCAATGTGATTGTTCAAGCTCAAACTACCTAAGTATATGGTGTGATGTACAATCCGCAAGCTTGAACAAAACGAAGTTGCTCATTCCGGCCTTGGGTACAAACCACGACACTGAGAGCTGGCACAGTCCGTCAACTTGTGCTCACCACTCCTTCGCCGAATCACGCCTTTATTTCAGATGAGCACGAGTGACAAGGCGTCCTCGGAGGGGCCATACGACATGACACCGATTCTACACTCTCGTTATTTCATTCTTCCGGCCTCGGCTGCCATCATGGGTACACTGATCGGTGCAGTTCGAGGCTCTCGTCGGGCATCGCTGCGGTTCCTGGCCGAAAATGCGCACCGGCCACCTACAACGGTCCAAGGGTGGTATTTCTACAACAAAACCAAAAACTACCGGCGAATGGCCGCAGGACTGCAGGAGGGCGGCCTGAATGCCGTGAAGTTAGGAGTAGCCGCACTTGTTTGGGTAGGAATTGAGGACGGGTTGGAGCGATGCGGGCGGCCATGGGCCGAGGCGAGAGAATTAGGTGCAGGTATCGGGACAGCGAGCGTTTTTGCACTCGTGTGTAAGCTGTCTGCTGTGTTCTCTGCACGACACTGGCACTGACGATTGATGTACTCGTCTGGACTTTTCTAGACCGACTTCCGTGGCGTGCGGGGCGTCAAGCCATGTGCCTTGGGGGCGCGGTGGGCGGTGGGGTGGGGTTGCTCCGATGGGCGAGGTCATGCCTAGAAGCTGTCCAGCCGAGTTCCGTGTAGTATAGCTTGGAGGTCACTCGTTGTCAGCACTTGCGGAGCATATAAAGGGGAGGATGTATTTATCGAGGCGTTGGAGACGGCGGAGTAGCGATGATCCGCTCGACACTTCCGGCCGTTCCAGAGACAGAAAATGAAATGTCAGTTGCGCCTGTTGTTGTACGACCAACGCCTTCTTCTGCACACCCATCGTCCTCACGACCCTTGCTGTCATTTTTGCCGCTTTCCAAGGTGATGATCAAGTTATGGCCGTCGGTCCTCGAGCAGCTCACCCCCCGTGTCAACGCCGATGGCCGTGAGCGTACAAATCCTTTCGACGATGTCCTGGTCACCCCAAATGCCACTTCGCCGTCTTCGTCGACCGGCTCGCTCGCACTATCGCCACCGCAGCAGCCCCAGCAACCTAGCAGTCCACAGGTACAGACCTCGTCCACCACCCCTTCCTCCGTCCACCACCATCTTCTCGCGACGACTCCGGCAGTACTTCCGGTACACGCCGATGTTACACCGCCAGGCCCCCTAACGCCTCAATCCGGACTTTTTCCCGCTCGCATTCCTACCACACAAATATCTCTACATGCACCAGACTTTTCCATGCGCAACAGTAAAAAATCTCAACAGCCTTCTGACTCTATGGAAAACAAATCCAGTACGCCACCGTCACCGTCCGCCTCGTCCCGGACGTCGAGTACAACAGTCGGTACTGCGCATGCAGCCCATCCGTCTGCCCCATCGGCGACATCCAAGGGACAGATCCATGTCAAACTCATATCCGCACGCGGCCTCAACGTATCCTCTATACACGCACGCCCATATGTTGTGGTCCAGTTCGAGCAGAATGAATTCGTCAGCCGCGAGCCTACGGACGAAACAGACAAGGAAGTCAAAGGGACTGCTACGGCTCTATCCAGAACATCTTCCTCGAACGCCCTGACTGCGCTCAACGCTATCGGTGTGTCACGCCCCCCCGGGAAGTCGAGCACGAATACATCACCTTCATCGTCTCTCCCATCTTCCAGCAAGCCAGCATCCCCTACCCATCCTTCCTCTCAAGGACTTTTTGGACGTATGTCGGCACACAATCCTGTGTGGAAACACGAAGTCTCCTTGTGGGTGCCGTAAGCTAATCGATAACCTCTGATATCTGACTCCATCTGTAGCGATGTCACTTCCGAAGAGTCGCTTATCGCCTTCAACGTTTACGATCGCGTTGCCGACCACTTCTTCCTTGGGACCTTCCAGATCAAACCTATACTGATTCACGACCACACCGTCGACCAATGGTTCAAGTATGTACTTTCCTCCCTATTATCCACCCATCCCCGTTCTCCCTCCCGTGTTGCTACCTTTACTCAAACCGCCGATGTAGGCTCCGACCGTTTGAAAACGAAACCGTGAGTGGGGAAATGCGTGTACAAATCACCTTTGAGCAATTCAAGGTACGCAGCCGCATGCCACGTCGTTTCCCACCCCCTGCCACGCTCTCGGCCTCCTCTTCGCACAGTCGTGGTCCTTGGCAACCAAACTAACCCCCACGTGGTAGACTAAACGAGCGCTTACTCCACGCGACTTTGAATTTCTCAAGCTGATAGGACGCGGCACCTTCGGCAAAGTTTTTCAGGTTCGAAAGAGGGATACGAAGCGCATATATGCAATGAAGGTGCTTTCAAAGAAGGAAATAATTGCCAAGAAAGAGGTAGCACACACGATCGGAGAACGCAAGATACTTCAACGTTCCCTGGAGTCACCCTTTCTTGTTGGTTTGAAGTTTAGCTTCCAGACGGACACGGACTTGTACCTCGTGACTGACTTCAAGAGTGGCGGCGAGTTATTTTGGCACCTGCAGAAGGAGACACGTTTTACCGAGGAACGGGCCCGATTTTACATCGCGGAACTTGTCCTCGCTCTGGAGCACCTGCACAAGTATAACATTGTCTACCGTGACCTCAAACCTGAGAACATCCTTCTAGATGCTACCGGACATGTCGCACTCTGCGACTTTGGATTGTCCAAAGCAGATCTCCGGCCCGATGAACTCACGACCACATTCTGCGGTACCACGGAATATCTTGCCCCCGAGGTACTGTTAGACGAGCATGGTTACAGCAAACTGGTTGATTTTTGGTCTCTTGGTGTACTTTTATTTGAAATGTGTTGTGGGTGGAGTCCCTTCTATGCCGAGGATACGCAGCAGATGTATAAGAACATCTGCTTCGGCAAGATAAGATTCCCTCGCAATGTAATCAGTGAAGAAGGAAAGATGTTTGTCAAGGGGGTGTGTACGTTCTTTGCACCACATGGGTCCAGTATGTACTGAGCCTCTACCTTAGCTTCTCAACAGAAACCCAAAGCACCGTTTGGGCGCACAGCGAGATGCAGAGGAACTCAAGGAACACCCGTTTTTTGCAAGCATAGATTGGAAGGCGCTGTCCATGAAGCAAGCTACGCCACCCTTTAAGCCTGTCGTCGAGTCGGATGAATCGACGGCAAACTTTGACCCAGAGTTCACTACTGCTGATATCCGGGAAGCGGGCAACGGATTGGATGGAGCAAGTAGCCCAGACGAAGAAGACCCCAGTGAAGACTGGATTCAGACCGGTGCACAAGGTTTCACGCATACGCCTAACGGCCCATTGGGTAGCGATCGTATGACCATTAGTGCCCACCATCCACAGAACGGGTCAAATGGTCTTAGTCGACCCCAAGGCATTCAGATTAGCAGACGCAAGAAACAGGATTCAGCTGGGTCTCCCCTTACCAATAGTGTGCAGGAGAACTTCCGTGGGTTCACGTACTCCGGTGGGGAAAGTGTCATCACACCAATGGGGGTCCTTGGTGGGAGGACAGAGTCAGAGGATGAAGCTGTTGACGACGACGAAACACCCGAGATAACGACAGAAGATGAGTTCGAGGACGAGGAAACCTTTGCGGGACGTTACTCGAAAGGTAGAAAGGGGATGAGCGACGAGATGGCAGTATGAGAGCCCCAGGTTACTTTGTCCCTTCAAATGCGCCATCGTAGCTGGCATTTGGACCAAACAAGGAGATTCGAATAGTCGGTTGCCGGTGTTCGTGACACTACCTGCAATTCCTTCAAGCGGACGTTGATGTACATGTGCATCTCCTTGTTTTCTTTGTAGCGCCGCCGTTTTATGAGGCGGCCGTGTATCACCGTTCTGTTCATTATCACCGTCTATACTATCCGCTACCACATATATCGACGATGTAATTATCTCTATCTCTTCTTTCCAAAAAGGATGATCACCAATCGTTAAGTCTCTTGCAATCATGTCTTGGAAGGTTCATGCCACCACGGAGGATAGGTGGGAGCACCTGCCCGTTAATGACGGTATTCTTCACGATAGATTCGACGTCGTGTGGGGTAACCCGTCCATACCAGACACCCGTCCCCTGGGGGTAGTATATCTAGGAGGGTTTCGCCCAGCGTATTAGCTCAAAGAAGAAGAGGGATGGTATCCGAGGGACATACGATGACATTTCCTGAAAACTTGTGGCCACCAACGTGAGACGTGCGTAGGATGAGAGCCTTGTGCTCCCCTCCGAGCGCCTTCAACTGTGTCTCGAACGCGGTCTCCCGCTCTGGAACCTTGAGCAACGAAGACTCCAGGGTAGGACTTCCGGAAAGATCTTCCAATTCGGTATGGACTGCCCAACCCTCACGCTCCAGACAGTGAATGAATGCTACAATAACTTAGATCAACTGGCTAGTTGACAGGGCACTGTGAAGGTACCCTCACTGTTTTCAAGGACTGGAGCGACTATAGCGCAGCGTTTGTCACGCCTCTTGTGTGAACCTGTACACGGAAAGGTGCCAGAACAATTCGGTGAACTCGTGCAAGGAGAAAGCGTTAGACTTACAAAGTAGGATGACACAGGAATATGGTAATACCCAAGATCTGAGCGAGTCGGATCGAGACTCAGCACCTAGCTTCCCGTATGACGGGTCGAGGGCGGCCGTCCAAAGCGTCTCTGCGCCCACTAACGATCGCGGGACGTCAGCAATGACTTTGAAGTCAGGAAACACGATCACTGTTTCTTGATCGGGGTCCTCCGAAAACGAGTGATGACTGCCATTTTGAATCGCCAGCCTGCGGTTGTCGTTTTGCGTGAACAGGCCTGCAGGGAGGCCATCATTTTTGGCTCTTCTGCCCCCCCCATGTGGTCTACCACCGCGGAGTTTCTCAATCACACCACTCAAGGAGGCAGCTAGAGTGCCTTCGGCCTCCGTAATTTCATTTGGCCAATCCGACTTGCCGGAAGAAATTAGGACCTACAATAGACACTGTCTCCGTGACGACACGAAAGCCATATAACAGGGCTTGCCTGACGTCTGTATGGTTTTACTGTGCCCAACATGTCCGATTCCATGTCGATAGACATCCTGCTGGGGTAATCCTCGTGATCTAAAACTCGGTCTCAGGACGAAGAGAATAAAACTAGGATGTTCACCTTGGTCACAGGGATCAGGACAGAGCCGACAGGCCGCATCGGAAACAGGTACATCCGCAGCCCGAAGGTCGTCGTAGACCTTTTGAGCGTCTGGGGGCAGGGAGCCTCCCAAAAGAGCTTTGAATTTCGCAAGTACGGTCATGGGGGGATGGCGGAGGGTATTGGCTAAAATCTATTGTAGGCTACGTACAGTATATAAGGTACTTATCAGATAATTCGCGGCTACCGGATCATGACGCAATCCGAATTTGATCATGCCAACCATGGTGGCCCTGCAGGCTTACTCTGCTCCGTGTCCGTGCTGAAACGGATATTCGTAATCTTCGGTTATATGTTAGCGTCGCACGACGGTAGTCAAAAAGAAAACTTGCCCCGAGTTTCCCAGGGCCTCAAGACCCTCCGTTTTCCTTGTCAATTTGGGATTTCACCCTTTTGCTGTTCTCTTTCAAGGCTATCCAGGATGGCCGTCCGTCCTTTTGTGTGCCCATCAGAGCTCGGTAAACCCGATCTACCCTCCTTGATCTACTCTCGGTCCAGCCTGGCCCCATGCTTTCCGAAGATCCGTCATCCCTGCCCGGGGAGAGCTTTTGGGAATCCCCGTGATTCCTCTTCAGTTGGGAAAGCTCAGCAAAAGAGTGTTTCTTTTGGTCCTCTCCGATATTCAAGGGCTGGGTAAACGCTTGGTCAATGACGGCGGAGAGATTTTCGGGTGTAATGAAGGTGTCGGATTGATGGTACAGCGAAACGAGTGCTTCCATTTTCTTGTCATGTGGCGACTGGAATTTTGCCCTTGACGAAACGCCACGTCTGAATGCAAGTGCGAGCGAAGGACATGGCAAAGTCCTGGTAAGCGTTAACATAGCGGTGTGTACTTGGTTTGAGCTAGCGGAATTCTCATGTAGTTGCGTTACATAAGCTGTACAGTAATAAACAGCCTTGGAACATCAATGCATCACCCCTAGCCGACAGTTTGGAACGCACAGCTCGGCGGCAGCACTCATGCAACTAACTTATGCATCCACATGACCATTTTCCTGGACAAACTGTTGTTCAAATGTCAGCGGACAATAAGTTGATGCAGCGTCAAGCGCGGGTAGTGCAACACACTAGCAAATCAGACATGGTATGTGTGCGTCCACAATACCGTTAGAGCATACGCGGGAATCATGCATGATGGCGGATCCGGGGGGTGAAATGTTGGTTTAGATAGAGAATGGTGACATGCACACACGGGGCAGCTTCCCGGATGGTGTAGGGGGTCATTTGTCAGTAAGGACATCATTCCAAGCAACCCAAACCACAGAAGAACAGAGTGTCCTGCTACGGGCACCATTCGCCTTGCTCCATGCAAAAGTCTCCTTGGGTGCACTCTTTCAGAAGGGACAGACTCGAGTCGCTTTGTTTGTGTATTGGAGAGCGTGGTCGGTTTGGATTTTGTTTTACAATGTCTTCCATAATTTGGACCTAGCATCACTACCTGCGTTAGCAAATCGGACAAACAACTCCATTTCCCTACTCATCTTCGTTCGTCGCCGTTCTACACGATGGTTTTCGCGACGTCAACATCGTTGGCCTGCGTGATGGGGGAGAAATTGGTCCGTGCGCGGACTCATTTCTCACGCATGACATAAGCCACAGTAGGTCTTTCAACGTTCCTCTCCTACACCTTTCAGCCCCCCAGTCAACGAGCACGCCGACATCAGTAAACCTGCCGTTCTGATTACTCGGACTTTGACATCGAGCATAATCATGTCGCAGCAAGCACAACAAACAGTCATACCATCAAATATGCTGCCACCCGGCGAGGCAGAACTCGCTCAGGCGAATTCATATTACCCACAAGAACCGGCCGACCTCACGGGTGGATTACCGATTAACCTTGACTCTCTTCGTGATGGTCCTCCCGGAAGTAAACCATTTTACCCTTATTCGACCCTCATTCGGTGCGTTCGTTCAATGTAGCATTCGTTATCTCGCCTGACAGGATTTTGAACTCGCCCTCGTTGCAGATATGCGATCAAAGGCTCGCCCAACCAAAAGTTACTCTTGGAAGACATTTATTACGCGATTGAATCTCGGGTGCGTACTGTTCCCATCGATGCCCTGCAAGTTCGCGCCAGCGCTTATGGCATGCTATCCAGTTCCCGTACTTTAGGACTGCACCCTCGGGTTGGAAAGTGAGTGATATGCTCCAATCGCAATCAACGGATAATACGTGTGTCGTATCGCGTCTCGCATACTCGAGACGCGACCGCGTACCGCGATGTTGATGTTTGATTGTGTTCATACTTGTTGATCCCCTCCGCAAAACAAAACAAAACTAACCATGGGTATCAGAATTCTGTTCGACACAACCTTTCGCTGAACCCATGCTTTGAGAAAGTCCCCCGTCCGCTCACGGATCGAGGCAAGGGGTCTTATTGGACCGTCAATGACAATGTAGATCCCCGCACGGGAGTTCACCGTGTGAGAAAGAAGAAGCCAAAGGGTTCCAAAGCACGTCAATCGGAAGAACAAGACGTCGACTATCGTTCGAACGAGCCGTTTCCTGATCCCCATGCGCAATTTGTCCAAGCTCCCCCACCTCAAATGCATCCTGATGAGGCCGGTCCGAGCAGACAGGCTCCTTATCCACCTCCCTATCCACCTGCGTATGTCCTCCCTCTTCTACACTGTGCCTCGATTAATAGGTGTCTTATTAGCTTTGACCCCAACTTTCCCATGCTTCCGCCTCCGCCTCCCGGGTTGCGTTTTCCTCCTCACCCAGCCATGCCAATAGATAATTTGGAGGCGGACGAGAACGGCAACCTCTCTTGGCGCCTGACGCTAATGAAAGAATTGAGCAATCTTCAGCAACTAGCGGCTGAGCAGGAAAAGGCCGGGGTCGATGAGGAGTGGTTCCGCATGATGCTGCTGCGCATTCGCGGTGCACTCATGGCCCCTGCGTACCATGATGGGATGCATCCGCCACCTGGGATGCCGCCCCACCCGCCGCCAAATCCAGAGATGCAGCAGTAAATAGCATGGAAAGGCATGCGAGTAGTCTTTGTGGGTTGGATATGTTTCGCCGCTTCGGTCAGTTCACTTATCCTTGTCTGTATCAATTCTGAGTCAACAGGGGTGCTATTCCTACTGTTTACGTAATAGTTATTTTTACCTGTTATAGATGTGTCCCCCGCCCCGTGGTAGTGCCAGCTATGCTTGTTCGATGTGTCTGGTATAGGACCAAAGGATGTCACTTTTCTGATTGCGGATAAGCCGTGGTTGAATGTCCCCTAGGCTAGTGAATTCCGACTTCCGCGTTGCCGCCGCCTGGATGATCGCCGCGGACGTGCCTGAAATCCCAGGAATTGCTTACATAATTGAATAATCTGATTACAAAAGACGTACTCGAGCATTCGTTCGACACTATGGCCCCCACCGCCGTACCTGCCCCAGTGTCCGTCCCTGCAATTTCCAAGTCTGCAGACCCTGTATTCACTGGGTCAGTGCTGGTCATCGGGTCGCTCGGTACTGCACAAAATGGAAACTATCAGGCACTTGTCACTAGCTTGGGTGCAAATGCGAGTGAAGACATTATAGAAAGGCAGATGCTTGATAGGTTAATTGGTCGAGGTAGTGTCACAGTCTCCCCTCTGACCAACACTACGCATTAAATCCTCTCTGCTAGCTACTGTCCTCGCCGCCTCCTCTTATTCATCAATTCACGTCACGCTTACGCCGCCCGAGTACTCCTCCCTCTTGTCCGATCTGCAGCCATTCCTCCGCCAGCTTCTTAGTGGCCTCAGTTCTCTTGGGAAACTTCATCTGCTCAATCTCCCTGCAGGGCTCTTCAACCTTACCGAGGAACTTACCCTCGCCGGATTTACTGTCTTAGAAAGCGTGCTGCAGGGTGAAGACTCGCAAGTGGTCGCTCAAAAACCCGGTACCACAAGCAGCTATTCTAATGGAGCTGTTCCTTTAAAGCGAAAGGTTGACCTGGCTCGACAAGCTTCAAAGAAGGCTCTCTGGACACTTTCGTCACCTTCTACCTCCTCCATTGACGCAGAGACACTCTTGACCCCTGCCGACCGCACGCGGCCTATACCAACCTGCGAGCCTGTGAACCCGGGTGCGCCCCGGCGTAAGAAGGCGTGCAAGAACTGTACGTGTGGGCTCGCCGAGCTTGAGGCTGAAGAAGCCAAGTTAGAAAAGGTCGTTCTGCTGGATGCGGACGGTGCGGTAGAAGTCGGGCAGGGTGATGCAGAGAGAGAACGGCTGATCGCGGCAGCAAGAGCTGCTCCAAAGGCGACAAGCAGTTGTGGCAATTGCTTTCTAGGAGACGCCTTTAGATGCGCGAGCTGTCCCTACCTAGGTGCGTCTTGTCCGCTCCCAGGATGTCCCCTACAGTTCACATAACTCTTAGGTCTTCCTGCTTTCAATCCCGGCGAGAAAGTCGAGATCGACTTGGGTATGGATGATATCTAACAGGGAGCCTTCACCCCTTTGATCTAGTAAGGGGACCAGATGATATCTATTGTACAATCTTTTTTGGTCGTACTACCCCGCTCACATGGCCATTCGGTCAAGAACCTTTAGAAATGCATGATATGTGCAATCCATGGATGAGAACGACGCTTATCATAAGCAGAATACGAACCACCATTAGAATCCGGCCCTTCAACGTTCAGAGTCCGGTTCCTCCGCATCAACATCCCACTCATCTCCCCAATCTAATATGTCTTCGTCGGCCGCACCCTGTGCTTGATTTATCAAATCAAGCAGTTTTGCTGGACTCAGATGGTTGCACTCTGCGACTATATCATCATCGGAATTTAGAGACTGATCCTCCTCCATGTAAACACCTGCAGGGGTTGTTTCATCGTCGCTCTCCGAATATGCTTCCAGCGTGACTAGCCCAGTTATGGGCTTATCCGTTATCTCTTCCTCGGAGTGAGAGCCACCTTCACTCCCATACCCACCGACTAGGTTAGAGATTGTTTCAAGACCCGCTGTCTTATTGAGCTTCCTCCACGTCACAGCTCTTGAGATCTGATCGTCCTCCGAGTTTCGGAGCATCGAGCCAGATCTATCTATGACAGTACCGCTGAACGACGATGCGTCTGGGTCGAAGACATGAATAGTCGGGAACTCTACAAAAGAAACTCCTTGAAGGAGCTCGCCGAGACTTAGGGTCGGTTCCAATTTGTGGTAATACACAATATTGGGTGCGTGAAGAAATTCGGAACTCGCACAGACGTAGCAGTGCGGCGGGACGAAACACTCGGGAGCTTCTGGATGGGGGGTGACTATAGACGATAACCAATCCGGAACATTATCTTTTTGCCTTTGTGCCCTTGAGAGTGTCGAGGCTACCTGCCGCTCAAGTACAGCGAGGAGTGCCGTTGACAGACCATTCTTATGCGAAAGCATCTTATAAGGTAGTGGTGGTGAGAACGAAATCGATCCAAGGGTCGAGGGAGGGTAAAATACGAGCTCGATCGTGAGGAGAGGACTCTTCGACCTTGTACATGGCGTGATGTTAGCTTCAAAGAAAATATCAGCGAATGAAAATGGTTACTTTCGATCAAACGTAGATTGGTTCAGATTCCTGCGTTCCATCCCTGCGGGCAATAAATCGACATCAATTCCTAGCGCCTCGAGGTGGGCCCTGAATATGTCTCGTTTTGATTTCCCTGTGGTAGGTTTTCTTCCACCCGCAGACTTGCGCGCACTGGCGGCCTTGTTTGTGCCGACATTTTCCGTATATCCACCGCGAACGATCTGGTTGCCCCACTCCTTCACTTTTCTGCCGACGTCCTCGAGGTAGCAGTAATCCCGCATCATGGTGCCCCAGCCATACGCGTTCATGGGTACATACTGGGCTTTGTCTCGCTCGCCAGTGCATTTTGTGTCTTGTTTGTGCTTGCGAGAACAAGAGAGAGAGCAGGTAGGAATTGCACAGCGGGGACATTTATACCGAGCTGGAGTACTGCATAGTGCACAGACTTGAAGTTCAGATTGGACAGACGACCCCAATGTCGAGAAGGTGTCAACCATTCTGCGGTGATTATTTAGTTCGGAGGCTCAACGGATCAGTCGAAATTTTGGTTCCCTGGCAAACCAAAATACATACAGCGGGGAAGTCCGAGTGCAAGAGTAGTCAGCACTGTGGTGGAATCATGGAAGTTCAAGTTGGTGTTTGCGCAGAGTTTATTGCTCCATATTTCTGCTTGATCAAATGTCGACAGTCACTCAATCCCCCGCTCATGCCTACTACGAAGTAGCGCTCTTTGGCGAATTCTTTGCTCGCGATCTTAAACCTATCCTCAACCGACTTACCCTGCATACCGAGTCCGCTGGCCCCATGCATACCCGCGAGATCGTATTTGAACAGATTGGTGCCCAGGGCTTCGTTCAAGCTGGTTCTCAAGGCGACGAGCCCGTCTTGTTGAGAGCTAGGAAGGAACTCGGTGATGGCAGGGAGAGTGGATGGTAAGCCTAGCGCATATCCACCGTCGCCTTCTTGTGCCGACTGATCTTCCAGGACCCTATATTCATACCTAAAGCCCGAGTCTGTACGCGTACATCCCGAGGCAACCGTTCGTCCGTGGGCGGTCTGCGAGGTCCTTGGGGATGCTCTTAGTTTTGCCAGCGCCCTCGGATACGTGTACGGTTGGTCCCTATTTTCATTGTGCGAGTGATACCTAAAGGAACTATGCCAGCCGTCGCTCTCAGATATACAAACGTGGATATGCCTTCCGACGTGGACCGCTTATCGTTCAGATGTTTCAGCAAGAACAGGTACCGAATCCTTGACGAATCATTCTCTCCTAATCATCTCCCTGAGGTTGATCCAAAGACATTGCTTCCAATTCCTGCTCATGCCGATACTTTGTGGGAGGTGGAAGTCAAAACTGCTACTCAGGTCAACACTGCCGTTCCCGTTTCTGGGCAAGTACAAGTGAATACCGTCCGCTCGGCTATCGATGCTGTCCTTGAGGTCCAGTTCATCATGAAGGGCTTGTTGGATCTCCGAAGGCAAGACATATGACTGCTATGGTTGCGGGACAAACTTTTCGATTATACGGCTGTCCACCTTTGGGTGTTCCATGTCTCTGGAGGGTACCTAGCTATGGGTCAACCCCGCATTTAAGAGAAAATCTGAAGCATAAGACACATCTGATTTTACCGTGTTCAGAGCGTTACGTGTGTTATTTGAGTCTACTCAATACCTCTACACATCTCAAGGTTTCCGAGATTTGTGGAGTTATTATTCATACTAGATCTCGAAGTAGGCAATGACGCCCTTAGGCTGCCTGTAAGCCCGTTGGCTCACACTTGCGTACAGTCGCGTGTCATACTCTATGCATTTTCATCGCTCATCGTAGAGATAGCAGAGTCGCCCTTGTACCCGTGCTGCGTAGTCGCCTTATAGAGCTTGGTCTGGTTTGCTTCCCGCCCGCTCGCTCAGTGTTCCATCGTTGGCCACGACTTGGCTTACATTGCGTTTGTCATTAGTGCTGTCCACTGTAGTTGGACACATCTCATGAGATCAAAGGCATCCACGGTGCCCATCTAGAGGGAGAAAGGTCAAGAGGTGTGGCATTAGAGGGTACTCGAGCTCCGATACCATACCTCACACACATTCTCAGCTGCAAACATTGCACGAGATTTTTTGGTTGATTAGATATCAGAGAGGTCGGTCACCCCATCCAATCCACTTAATAGTCGGCGCACTTAATTATTTCCTTGATACCAGTGTGATGGAAATCATAGTTTTTACCTTCTGTCCGATAGTCTCGTCGCCGCATTTCGCACCGAGTCACGGGACTCTGACCTATTCAATGAATAAAGATTCGAAACGAGAGGTTGCTCGTGTATGCACGCCGGCTTACCTAGGCGTAACTAGTACATATACCGTCCGTGGTACTGAATGCTAGCTATTCAGCATTGCTGCCTTGTACTGTAATGGCTATGCACGGCGGTCTAGCCGCTCACAGCTTGGTGTCGACTGGTTCACTGTCATGATTCGATCTGACGGATACGAGTCATATGATTCCACGTCTCTAAGGGTGTCAATATTACATTCCGTCAAAGCTTCCAGACCTGGTGAGATTGCAAGCCCAACTCTCCTAAAATGCCGCCCACTTCGCCCTGGGAATAGTTGCGACCATATGGCCCGGCGATCGCATTTACCATGCTAAGTCGGAATAGTTCAAGAGTACTCCAAAGAGGCCATGTACAACTGCTTACCCTTCTGGGCCACAGACCAAAACAAGGACCCTCTTGTCTGGTGCAGACGATATGGGCTCAGACAACCTCCCAAACCTGCGCCACCATGGTGTGCTGTGCGTCAGTCGTAATGCGTCCTGCAGCACGGTCTTCCCGATTCGACCACGTTGAATGTGTAGAGAATTGCTCTCTGGGTCAGCACTCGTGGATTCAGCAAAAAGACGCAACCGGAACCTGTCTGGATATGTCCGAGAAAGTGACTGAAAGAATTGCATCATACACGGAGGTGGAAGATCCTCTGACGATTTGAATCCGTGAATCAATGTAAAACGAGAATTGAGCGAGGTATCAAGCGTGCTGAAAACACTATGTAAAAGTTGGTAGAACGGTGTGATACCGGTCCCACCGGAAACCTTGCAAAGGAAAATTGGAAGTGAGTTCGTACATACATGAGAAGGAAACAAGGGAACTTGCCAGTACAACTTCATCCCAGTGAGAATTCTGCTTCAACCCTGACCAAGTCTGTACGGGACCACGGATCTCGATCAAATCACCGACTTGTCTCGAGTGTAGCCAGCGCCCGACTTCGCCATGTGCATACTTTTTTACCCAAAATTTCATGTTGCCATTTTCATCGATACCCTCGAGGGGAGTGTAGGGACGCTCCACTTGGATGTCGGTGTCCTTGACAAAGATGGACCATATGGTTCGGAAAGCGCTGAAATCACGTGGAAGTAGTTCCGGTGGTACAGAGAGTGTCAGAAGCTTCGTGCTGGATGAGACATCTACAGAATCGACGAGGGTGGTTGGCGTGAAGTGGGTGGGACTCAGAGGAAGAGCAGTGGGACGATCAGGGAGAAGAGAGCAATAATAAGTAGCGACGGCAAAAGAGATACTAGAAAGGAGCAGTACGGGTTTCGCAAATCCAGGGCGCATCCGGGTTCTCGTCACGGTTGAGAGCCACGCTCTGCCCGATTGCAAGGCTCCGGGGCCGCGGACAAGAAACATATCGAGAGTGGAATTTCCAAAAGAAGTAAATAGTTGATGGTGTTGCACAACATGGACAAACAAACCATATAACGAGAGGCGCTCGAATACGCAGAGACTTGTGATACCGCCGTGCGGTTTCACAACGTCGACGGACAGACACACATGGTATACTATTCTATTCCGGCCTAATAACTAATCCATACTATGAAACACCACCGTAGCCCAACACACAGCTATCCCCAGGACATGGCCCCTGGGTCTCATTCTATCCGCGCAACGCTGGCGCTGCGACACCCTCACGCATCTATTCCTACCCTCCTTGCACCACTCAGGTCTATATCCAATACGACCCTCCTTGACGGCGGCGACGATCTCGATGACTTTCAGTCGAATGCTTGGGTCGATGCTCCCTCGTATTGGGCCCCTCTCACTGGGCTAGGCATCACCTATCTCCGAGATGCACCCGCAGACTTTGACGATCAGCCATCTGTTTTCGAGGACTCTTCACTGCAAATGCACGTCGACTGCGACGAAGCACTGTCCACCTTGTCCGTCAGGACCAGCCACACTGGGATCCCACCATACGATCTTCCCGCACCGATCATTCTATGTGGTAGTTCCGAGCTAGAGAAAAATCCTCTTATGGCTCATTTTACCTCGAACTTTGTCCCTTCCCCCTGCGACAATATGGAGCTTGGCCCTGACGACGACTCTATGGCGAGCGACATGGTTGGACTTATCCCTGACGTTAATATGTACGACAAACTTCGACGACTGGACCTGCCACATCCCGGCGTCAACCCCCTGGACACTATAGGTGGCGCACCCTTCCACGGTAGTGCATTTCCATGCGGAGAGCCTACCGCGCTGATGCCCGGGGATCGACACGATGACGATATCCTTTTTTCAGCGGATACGAGGGTCGAACAAAGTCCGTCTCCAAGAGTCATCCAAGACATAATGTCAATCTTGGTCCAACCCGGTCTAGAATCTTCATATCTTCCAAGGTCCGCCGCAAACTCGCCATTTGTTCAAGGTGCTTCGCCGTCGCGGCCGGGAGCGCCAGCGTCTACTGTTTCCACCGCAGCGGAGCAAGTCAATGTCCCTGATGGAGAATTCTATGCTTTACCCGCCCCGGGAACCCTTGAGTATTCAAATTCTACGGATTTATCCCCCGTTCTGAACGCGCATCTTGGTATCGAACTAAGCGAACTCATATCTAGAGCAGAGCGTTTCAGAAGTCAATATCCCGATCGGGACATCGACAGAGGGTGGTTATCTCACTTTGCCGGGAAACTTTCAGACCGCGGGGAGCTTCTGAATGATTTTCGATGTTATGTCATTGGTTGCGATCAGCGAAACAAGCGTAGAGACCATATCTTGGTTCATGTTGGAGCCCACATCGGACAAAGACCGTTTGCGTGCTCCGTGTGGTTTGTCAATTGCACACTAGCTGTCCTAGGGATGACTGAATAGCTGTCTACAGTCCGTTGCGGTTTTTGCGCAAGAACGAATGCAAAAGGCACGAAGCGAGTCACAGCGGATTCAGGCCTTACAGCTGCGACATTTGCGGTCAAAGCTTCGTCAGGCAGGATCTTGTGAAGAGGCATGTGAAGCGGACGCATGGAATGAGGGACGAGAACCATGCTGGTGTTACGAGGCAGTCTAGGAAGAAAACGAGACTACAGTGACGAGTTCCTACACTTGTGTAGCGTAGCTCAGCATTCGTCGAAGCGTGACTTTTATGTGATGTGGCCGTCACAAGTTGTCACGCAGAGCCACTTGCCCACTTTTTCGTTTCGGGGACGTGTTCAACAATGTCAGACAGAGGTCGTTCGACTTCGCCAAAGCCTCTCCACGATGTGGACGTGGACATGGAACATGGAAATGACAAGAAGGATGTCAAAGTCGTCCTCGTGAACGGCCTTTCGCGCAATGTTGCTCAAACCCATCTGCAGACAATATTCGGGTTTTACGGTGAAATCCTTAAAATCGACCTTCCTCTCTATACAAAATGTATGCTCCATGCTCGTTCATTTGTTCTCTTGTCTTACAGTCCCCTTTGTTCAGCTGGCCAAAACCGAGGCAGGGCCGCACTAGAGTATGCAGACTCGCTATCAGCACAAAAGGCCGTGTCCCACATGAATGGCGGACAGCTGGACGGTCTCGTTTTGAAAGTAGAACTCTCTAACGTCCCCATCCGCACTCGTTCCCGCTCCCGCCCGCGTCCTCCCTTGCGCAACGGGCGGGACCGCAGGTCCTTCAGTCGCTCTCGCTCGCGTACGCGTTCCCCACCACCACGCAGGCGGGGATACGAGCCTCCGCGCTATGGAGATGCGTACCGGCGGGCAAGAGGTTACGGCCGCCGTGGCCCTCCTCCGAGGGACACCTACCGTCCTTCTCGTTCTCGCTCTCGTTCACCTATCAGGCGTGGTGACCGCCTCCCGCCGAGACGCAGATCGCCGAGTTACGAACGTGGCGGCACGGGGTACGGGAGGGGGCGGCGCAGTCGCTCCAGGAGTTACTCGGTGCGGTCTAGCCGCTCTCGTTCACCAACCCCGTCGCGCTCGCGTTCCCGAACTCGTTCCCGTTCTCCATCATATTCATCATACTCTAGGTACAGTCGGAGCAGGACGCGGTCTAGGTCTCTTAGTCGTGGGAGAAGGAGTTATAGCAGGGAAGATATCAGAGATAGTAGATCTCGGTCCCCGGCGTAGTGTGTCCAATTTCTTGGTACCAATTATAGCTGCGTGCAAAATTATATTGAGATGCCTGTATCTATTCCATTTTGTAGTGAAGAAAACGCTCCTAAACTCAACCACTTGCAGTCGATGAATCGTCAGCAAGAATCGGTCTAGAATGAAAAATCGTCGTCACGATCACAGAGGTGTGAATAGCTGCTTGCTCACCCATACTCGGCATCGTTCCTAATGGCATTAGACACCCATTCCTCATCCGCCTCCTGAGCGAAGCCTGGACCCCCTGAGATGCTCAACACTACTGGTAACAATACCAAACCATGTAGCGCTCCAGAGATGATCAGAGTCACCCACATGCGGAAGTAGTAAATCTGATTATTGGTTAATGGCCAGAATCACAATCAACTAGCGAGCAGATCACACCTCTAGAAGTCGTGAACGGGTAAGAGCTAGGACAGACATTCCAATGAGCTTCGTAAATGTGATTCCAGACAGAACCTAGAGAATAGGGTCGTAGATCACCAGCAATTTCTTTGTGTAAAAATCTTACCGAAGGACCGACATCAACCAGGGCAGTCCACATCCGGTCGTCTCTCTCCTTTTGTCCTGCTGGATGGTCTACTGGTAAGCCAGCTCCCGCGCTCACGAACGCCCTCGCAACATGTGCACAGAATTCCACCGCAATACCGAGAGAGATAACGAGGTTTACCAAGCTGATCGCATTCAGATTGATACCCCATACAGCCATCACACCCATTACGTTGAGGACAGTCAATGCAACAACGCCGGTGACGATGGATCCAACCCTCCATGAACCAAGGAACAGTGCAGTGACAATCAACACTGCCGCCAGCCCTAGTCCAAGAATTTCTTGTGTGATGGCAATGATATGCGCATACTGATCGAAGAAAACGTAGTGGAGAGAGTACGGGAAGACCTTGTGCCCAGTAGAGGCCGAAATCTCGTCTGCTATACGATGTGCGGCTTCGAACGCATGGATAAAGTCCGCTTGGGACCTTAGCGGGATATGGGACGTACGGAAATGTGACGCAATCACATCTGTACCCTCATTATCAAGTGAGAGGGCCGTTCCATACGATGCCTTTCCTGCGAGTGGACACTCTTTGTTGGTCGGGGAGATGAGCCATTGATTGAGGTAATGCATGAATTCTTCTCCTTCAGGAAGCCCGACCATCGTAATGTTCCATGCAGGATCTCGCCCATGTAGACATGGCCGACAAAGTCTCTCAGAATCTCCATTGGTACAGAATCTCGAAGGATCTGCTTTACGGACCCGACAACAGGATTCCATAGTAGGATCAAGCCATTTGAAGAAATCGTCGATCCAAGAAGCGGTTGGCTGTGAAATGAAGGAAGTATTCGGCCTCTTTCTTTCAGCCTCCAGTAGATTGGCAATCGAGAAATCGTTGCAAGTGGTGAAGCGACCACATAGCTCTTGCTGACCTGCTCGCAGAGTGACATCGACTCCTTGCGAGACAAAGTACACAGGTGGCCCAACATCGAAGTAAATGTCCAAGTTGTCAAAATATGCATTCAGGTATGAATCCGAAGGTAATGCGAGCCTCTGGTCTAACGGGATATCTCAGTAGAGAAAAGGGGAGATCACCAATGCTGCTCACCAAGACCAAGTTCGATATGTTGTATTGATATCACGGACAGCACGAATAAACCAGCGAATGTGAGGAGAACAACGCCTTTGACCGTTGGTTGCAAGAGAAACGGGGCATAGTACCTGCGAATGAAACGGGCAATTGTACCCAAACCAGCTGGAGCGTCGAGAAGCACAATACGGGATGGGAGCCGCATGCAAGGGAAGCAATCGATGCGACTAGCCTACAAACTTCATATAGCTGGTTATAGGTAACCCATCATGACTCACCTCAACACGCTTCAAATCGATCGCAAGAGCACTGACAAACACTGTAACTTGTAACAATGCGTTCAGGAGCACACTGCCGGCGGCGTACAGTGCAAAGTTCCGCACAGCTGGCATTGGAACCAACGCCCCCAATGCAAATGCCACGGTCTCCGTGACTGTGCTAAGTAGAATTGATGGTCCTATTTTCGCCAGAGTTCGTGCAATGCGTTCCTCTGGAGATAGGTATAACGGTAGGGATCCACCGTCAACTGAGTTGTCCTGAGTAGACTCAAATGGTGAACGGTGAGATTGAGAGGGCGAGCGTGGCGTCGGCAAACTACCACCTTGCAGTGCTACCGAGGCATTTACACCGTTCTGTAGGTTGTGGCGATCAAGCTCATGCACCAGGATGAAAACATTATCGACGCCAACGGCGAGGACGAGGAATGGGATGACTTCGGCGATGATCAAGGTCGTTTTCACTCCAATCAGGGAGAAAAAGCCGACAGAGGAGGACACAGAGAGGACGACCAATCCGATTCCAAAAAGACCGAGCGTAAACTTGGAGTTCACGAAGAGGTTGCGAGGCAAACGGGGAAAAAGGCGCGGTATGGTCCGTGAATCGACGGATACTGAAGACGATGCAACGATTCCTCGTTTGAATAATAAAGGGAACCTTCGAGCCCATTCTAATAGCGAAGCCACCAAGCCATCTTCTTCTCGCCCTGCAATCCCATAACCCAATGTCAAAGATACGTAGAAGAACATCGCAAGATATGAGAGAACAACAATCTTCACATCCGTATTGGAGCTCTTGCTGATTTCCTCCTCGAGTGAGACACCTGTCGAAAATGCGATCTGCATGCCAGCCTCTGACAATATCTTTTCGCTTAGACCAAGCAGATAACTCTTGAGCGTCTCTTCCCATTCCATAGCTTTCAATTGTTCAGTGGTGTCCAGAGAGTTTGATATCACATATGTGACAACGAGCGCCCTGGCCTCCAGATACGATGGGGTGCCTTGCAGGTTGTTATGCACACCACCGAGTACGTATTGCGGACCAAGCGGCTGCTGGAAATCAGGTAAACAGTCGACTGGTGATCCGGCACATTGTGATACGCGATCCGCCCAGGTTGACTCGTCATATTTGCTGAAGTCGTTGTGAAACCACGCTCCAATCGACTGTACGACGCACGCGCCTTTCGGACCTGCAGGCTTGAAGCATACGTCCGTAAGGCTGTAACCATGAGGATGCGAACGGAGAGCACGGATATCTTTCTCCACGTTGAGCCAGTAATCAAGATGCCTGTAAGAAAGGACGCTAGAATCGAAGGTCACGTTATCCTGGTTTTCTGTCGGTAAATTGGGAGCATTTGTGATGAAGATTTGCTGGGCGCGATAGAATGGTCCAAAGTGCTCGTCGAAAAACTCCTTTTGAAGTCTGCTCTCTGAGTCTGGGGCGACCCAAAGCCTCACGGGATCGGTCTCTATATCGAACCTCTTCCAGCCGAGATTGAGCAATCCAACGAGCGTAAATACGAGTGCAAAAGTCAAGAAAGGAGACGAAGCCGCCCAAAAACCAAGGCTGTAGAAAGCACGTTTCAGCACAGTATTCAAACGATATTGCCGGGGTTGAGATGTCCCGATAGGATCCAGGAGTGGCACCCCACGACCAAGTGGCCTGGACTCCGAGGACTGAGCACCGAGAGACTCTTCTTGATCATGGGAAAGTGATATGGCTCCCACCAACCCGCGAGTGTGCAGCCTAGGCGACAAGGTAGATGATGCAGCGTCTGCAGATAAAGCCATACGTTCGTATCTCTTTTCTCTCCGTCGCCTGATTGTGGCTTGCAGAACGTATCCGAAGAGGAACGATACAACAGCAAGAGAATATGCCAGTATTAATACGAAAGACAGACAAGTGAGAAGACCGACATGGCAAATGGGCTCCCGACCCGGAATGGGGACCTCGGGTAAAACCTGACAGACTGTCGGACAGTCGATACAAGTACACCGACTGGCCAAGTCATTATCTGCACAATTTCTCGGAGCCGCGTCAAACGGGATGATCTGTGAGGGGGTAGTAGAGGGAAAATTGATCTGGAATGGACTGCCAATGGGCTTCTCGTCCCCAAGGTATTTGAGGAACTCTGGATATGTCTGTGCACCACCCCCAATAAGATCCATGGCGTATCCATTGGTAGCCCCAACCTGGACACTCTTGCAACTGTTATAGAAACCTGAAGCAAACTGCTCGCCAACGAAAAGGTCCACGGTCTTCACCGCGGTCTCTCCGGTGTTGGATTCCTGCGTCTCGGTTACATTTACGAAAAGGTGCTGCTGTGGCGAACAAGTGAACGAGCAGAAAAAAGACCTGAAATTGTTGCGACACGCTGGACAGGATGAAATGAGGAGTTCTGCTTGCGCCAGATTGTCCCGCAGAGCTTCGACTTGTGCCGAGGTACAACAAGTTGGCCCTTCGGCGTACTCGGCGCCACACACAGAGACAAGGAGATCCCTGGCATGCTGGTTCTCGGGCTGAAACAAATGGTACTGTCAGCTTGTACTTTGAGGGACGCGAGGCCTGCACACCTCGACTGGCGGTCCATCATAGGGACAGGGCAGCTGTTTTCCAAACCAACCTTTGGACCCACAAGCGCCCCTCATGGCGCATCGACCGGACGCCATTGTGCTGGTCAGAGTCCGAACCTTGGTCCGAGTTGGGACAAGGAAGATGGGACAAGCAGCACTAGCAATCACGTGATCTGTATCTTATTGATCTCGCTCTGAGGCAGACACTCGCCATGGCAGGAGAACAGGCGCATTCGAAATCGAAAAGGCGGTTCAAAGGACTCGATTCAGCTGCCCTACCGAAGCATAGCTCTACACCGCGCCAATTCGCGAGCCAAGTCCCCGACGACATCCTCACAGATCCGCTGCTCAGCCAGGCAATTCAGCAATTGCCTAGCAACTACTCTTTTGAAATCCACAAGACGGTACACCATGTTCGGAAAAATAGAGCACAAATGGTCGCTCTTCAGATGCCCGAGGGTCTCCAGATGTTTGCATGTGCAATAGCAGACATCATTGAGCGGTGCGCAGGTGATCGCGGGCTTATTTACCGGACCGTTTCTCATCTAATTTTTATCTGAAACCCTGTACAGGTTTACTGACGCACTGACTGTTATCATGGGTGATGTCACTTACGGGGCGTGTTGCATTGACGACTACACCGCAGTTGCGTTGGGCTGTGACATGCTCGTCCACTACGGGCATAGCTGTCTTGGTCCGTCTTCTTGCCGGATAAGCCAACTATATCCCCTGAGTTAGATCCTAGTACCGATCGATCAGACTACCATCAAGACTCTCTACGTGTTCGTCGAAATAACTATCGACTCTGCACATCTCGCAGACACCGTTCGTCTGAACTTGCCAAGTGACCGTACCGCATTCTACGAACAATTTATGGATTCAGAGGAGAGTAGTGCCGATGTACCAGCTGGCCAGAAAATTGGAAAGACACGGTACCTCCGTATTGAAGGGCCATCGTCTACCAGTGATCTTCCGGAGCACGCGGATGCTCAACGACGCCTACAGACGCCAGAACCGACACGACTTGCATTAGTTTCTACCATTCAGTTCGTTTCTGCTTTGCAAATGCTGAAGGAAGACCTCGTTCAAGAACATGAAAACAGTGAAGCACCTGGTTCGCTATCAGATAAGAATGCTCCTCCCTGGGCTGGTAAATACGAAGCCACAATACCTCGCTCAAAACCACTTTCTCCTGGGGAAATATTAGGTTGTACGGCCCCGTTTCTCCGCGAGGTTGACGCAGTACTGTACGTCTTTAGTTTTCGATGTTAAACGTGGCCTAAATTGATGCAGATATCTTGGCGATGGTCGTTTTCACCTTGAGTCGATCATGATTGCGAATCCTACGGTTCCCGCGTTTCGTTATGACCCGTACTCGAAAAAACTTACTCGTGAAAATTATGATCACAATGAGATGCGAAGAATACGACAAGAAGCTGTTCAATCTGCGCGCGAGAGCATTGCTTCTTTCCCTCCATCACTCGAACCAATCGACATAGATTCCCCGACCAAGCCTTCTAGTCTAATGCGTCGTCCCCTGCCGTGGGGCATCATTCTAGGCACCCTTGGACGCCAGGGAAGCTTCAAACAACTTCAAGCCATCACAAGTCAGCTTTCAGCGTCTCGCGTTCCTATTCCTTATGTACCAATCCTTCTCTCCGAGGTCTCACCTGCGAAGCTCTCGCTGTTTGATCCGCATATATCGATTTTCGTACAAACGTCGTGTCCTAGGCTATCAATCGATTGGGGCTACGCATTCCCCCGGCCCCTCTTGAGTCCGTATGAAACGAACACGGCGCTAGGACGGGCAGATGGGTGGATGGACGAGACGATTAAAGGGGAGAAAGTGAAGAAAGTGACATATCCGATGGACTTCTACGAAGCCGGCACGGCGTGGGCGGTTTCCAGGCTGAAGGGCTCCTTTTGAGGTGCTTAGTACAGCGTGGAATCCAACGGGAGGCACATGGGTAGTTTCGTTTCTGATGCGTGTCGGCTGACGGCTTATACCTTCGTTTCATTCCAGCTGGGAAGACAAGGTTCTGAAAACTTCTTGTATTGCCTCTCAGGTACATATGATTCCTATGGAAGATGTAGTGTATAGCGGTGATAGATCGTAAACTGGAAAGGCATAACCCATCCAATGGCAAGGTTAAGAACGTTAGACCCTGCGCAACAATGAGCTGAACATCGAGAAACTAGGGTTGAAAGTCAACATACCCGTAAGCATACTCGACTTCGTCCACGCCGCCGCCCGAAGCAAAGGGTCCCGATTGTTCCCTCGGCATAGGACCCAGTTCTGGTTCATCTTCCTCATCCAAGTCAACGGCACTGCCGTCATCCAGACCAAAGGGCAGCACAGGGCGAAGACCAGCTCCAGAGCTCGATCTACGATTCCCAGCGGGCGACTTGGGGAGAGCGGCCATAGTCTTTGGACTCATGTGCTAGTCGCCACAAAAGTATCGTAAAAACTCCACGAGACCGAGATGGTACGCTTACCTCCCAGTTGTTCAAGTTTTCGTCGGGGATGTCGCGATCTTCTCTGCCTTCTAGCCTCGTATCATCGCCAAGGTCGCCGATGGACACCACGCTTTCACTATCGCTGATGTTGTCCGTCATATTGGATACGAATTCGGGGAGTCGGTGCCATGCCGAATTCGAAGCCGACGGCAGTGGAGCTACTTGCTCATCCGACCAGCCTAAATCTGACAAGTATTCTTCATACTCTTCCTCGAAAGCAAGATCTTCTGTAGTATAAGGTAAGAAGATTGATGGATCGGGAGCTTGTGAGCGTGGAGGCGGGAAGACATCGGCTTCAACAATATTCGGGGTCCCGAGGGGCCGAATCATGTTTCCAAAGTCAAGACCTGGAGGTAAGCCTTCTAGATTGTGGGATATGCTGACCGAACGGCGATGGGCTTGGGTGTGGTGGTTTGCAGCTTGTGTACCATATCGTTTAGTGTTGTCTATCGATTGCCATGCTCAGCATTTCCGTATATCACGCATGTACGAGTCTTGGCTTACAGAACTTGACCAAATGGCGAAGAGCTTGTTCCTGCGCCTGTATTACGATGTCAGTCAACCAGAAAGCACTGGGATCCGGGAGTTACCTGGGCATCAGAGACGTCGTCAACTTCGTTGCCGGTGAGCCATTCATCGCGCAAGTCGGGTCTACAATTCAAATAAATAGAAGTGATAACCTTCATATTGGCTACCCAATCATTAGATGCCTGTCAATTAGACGTGAATGCTCTCTCACACTGCCGCCATTTACGACCGCAAAAAGGTACTTGACTCTTGATCAACTTCAGAACATGGAGTTGCAACATGGGGTGAGAAACACGAAGTACTCGTTTGAGCACAGCCTAGGTAAGGAAGGGATCAGTCACAGCTCGTCCCACGTTTCTTTACTCACTGAACTCTTGTATTGAACCAACATCCATATGCGATGCGAGCGACTTTTCGACAATTTTTGCATGATCTTTGCAAAATTTATAGCCGAGAAGAAGTTTCTCCATGAAAACTCAGTAAACATCTCCACTTCTTCCTCATGGCTCTGTCCATTCGGTAAAGTTTTGGACTGCAAAACGACATGGGAAGCTGCTCGAGATCTTTCCTCCTGCATACGCGGGGCAACACGTGCATGGTGAATCTGGCAGTACCGGAAGAAACTGATACTGATTACTTCATCTGGCCTTCGAGACAATAATTTGGGCTCACTTGTGATCGGGAGAATCAGCCTTGGAAACAACTGAGGCTGAGACCTCTTGCAAGCCAAACATTTTTAAGATGAGGAGGAGACAATTCGTATCGAGGAGGAGCTGGCCAAGATGATGAAACTTCATCGCATCTAGAAACGTGCGCTTCTATGTTCGTGTTTGAGTACAGGCCAGAAAGACTTACGAGATGCTTTGAACCACTTCAGTGTTAGCAACAGGATGGCAGAGACTGCCTTGGACGTAATCTCGCGGTGCCTGGTAACATCTAAGTCGTCAAGAGTTGGCGAGGGGGGTGGGGGTTGTTCAGATGCTTAATGAATATTATGAGTGAGATGTACAGACCCAATTAACCATCAACTTACGTGAAGCCACTCCAGGCGGAAACACAGAGGAAGTAGAAGATTGGGGAAGTTGTTGTTGACCTGTTCCTGCCGAAACGGTTGCCAATAACAATTTCAGTAATACCAGTACCCAGCCCGAAAGCACCGGAAGAACAGAGCTCTACAATGAGACGATATCAGCGTCCAGTGCAAACGCTTGTAACACTGACACTGCATACATAAATCATTTCAACTCTTTTCAAGCGCTTGAGATCCTCTTCTTTCTCCCTAGCTTTCCGTTCCTCCGTGGTTGATTTGGTCTCAACAGTTGCCTCCTCGGCTTCTGCAATTTTCGCATCGAGCAATGCGACATCGGCCAATACCTCAGCATTCTCAGGGTCCTAGGATGAACATAAGACGGCTCATCGAATGAGCAGCAGGGAAACCTACCTCCAATGTTATCTTGGAAGATTCGACGTCAACTTCTGATCCGGGCAAATGCTCCAGCCCACTTTCCGCGGTCATGCACTCCTCCCTCGTGCGCCACATTTGCCACAGTGAGAGACTTACATACATATGCCGGTTGTAGAGTTTATCCGCCTCGTCAATGGCGAAGGGAACCAGCCGGCCATTGTTAAAGCCAAGTCGACTCTTGCGGGAAAACGGGAATAAAAATGGTCGATTTTGATCTGTCTGATATTGTTGTTTCTTTGGCTTCGGAGAGGGGGGTGGTGACGGTGCAGGTGTTGCAGGCTGTGGATTGGGGCGAAATCCCGTGTTCTGAGGTTGTTGCTGGAAGGGCTGGCCCCCTGGCATCGACGATTGATGTTCCAGGTCGTCATGGTGATAGTGGTGGCGAACTGGAATCGGTGAATATGCTTGTGCTAATTTTACGGCGGGAAATGATGGGTTAATTTTTCCTTGAGCGGCTTCCGTAAAGCGGACGGTCGAGTCTGGCGGAGGCGTGAAAGTTGGATATTTGACCGAGGTCTCTTGGTGAAACGCTTCGAGATCAAATGGTGTGCATTTTATGGCTACGGCTAGAGAGACGATGAGATTAACGGTCGAAGTTTGAAAAGACGAGTGCACCTTCGTCAGTCACTGACGGTAGTGATGCAAGCTCCCGTGCGAGCATTTTCACGCGAGCTAACTCTCTGATCCCACCACAACAGGCAAGCAAAGCCTTCCATAATACAAGAAGTAGCTGCAAACCATATGTGGATGTCCAGCGCGAGCGCACGAGGAATCACACCTTTTTGATTGGATAGCCCTTCGCGTTCTTGTCTTTCAAACCGGAAACGACATTGAACAAGTAAACAGGCAACGGGGGATCCATACTCACTGACAACCGTACTCAACATTTGCATGTGGTGGAAGGGGTGTCAAAGCGATTACTTACTGAGCTCATCCGCAAAATCATCTCGCTCTTTGAAAACTTCAATAAGATGATACATCATCCCGAGGTAGACTGATATCTCAGTCGTGAATTCTTCCAAGAAATCCGCTTTCTCCGCGGTAGTGATCTGGAAGTGGGCCGCATCTGTGTCTGAAAGCGAACTGGTGCGATTGGGTGAAAACGCGGCGGAGGCGCGGGATCAATCCCATACCAGAGTAGATCATGCTTTTGGCTGGCAATCTTCATTGACTCCACAATTGTATTCAAGCCGTTTGCACTGCGGACCACCTTACAATTCTCGTAAATCCAATGGAGCTGGTGTTCTGGAGATGTCGTTTCCGCAAAAGTGCCTGGTAGGACGCGACATGAATGAGCCCCGTGGCTACGGGTATTAAGAAATTAACCTTGAAGCACGTAAAAGAGGCGGCGTGCATTCGTGAAGCGGATTTCGGCGTCACGGTGCTCGAGGCTTTCCAAGAGTAACTCTACATGCGTCTTTCTTTGGGCATCTGTGGTTTCGGGACTCGTCCATTCTGTTGCAAGGACACGAACTCTCAATGAGGCCATAGGTCAAGCCCGTCACCATACCTCCAGGAAATGAACCTCGCCAAGCCTTGAGATTTTCTGCCACCTGGGGCATTTCTACGTACGAGTAAAATTCATCAATTTCATTCATTACCGTGTCTTCGTCATCGTAACGAAAATCATAGAATGATTGCTGTAATACACACACGCGGTCAACAACCGACAGGTGAACTAGACACATAATGGCCTGCCTTGGGCTTGGGTGCAGAGGAGACCATGGCCCTGAGCTGTCCTAGAGTAATGGAATCCAGCCCGAGCTGCTGTATGTTGGGGTCTTGCATGTCCCCTCCCGGAGGAGGTGCGAACATCATACTGTGGGCTGTGGCCAGGGTGCACGCGATGTTAGTAGGGTGTTGTTTGTCAAAGGCTTGACGATTCAACATGGGTAAACAGAGGTAAATAGCTTGTGCACATGGAGGTGACCAATTAAAATAAACCCGTGGGTGCAGGAATCCGCAGGTAGCTGAGTCAGAAGCGCAGACTTGCTCCTCCAATCACGGGCGAGCCCTGTGAACGTGGGGCGCATGGGAGGGCGATGACACGCGGAACGGGGATCTGCTATCGATAGAGTCAGGCGACGTGGCCGGTCGGCTCGGATTCGGAGGCGTCCAATTGGGGTATCCCATGGGAACTACTGATGGCTGTGCATGGTGCTCCGTGTGCAAGAAGAAAAGCGTGGGAAATGATGACAAAGTGGTTACCCGGAGGTATATAACTAAAAAATCAGGCCAAGGTTTGTCAGGTCCGTTTTGGCTGTGGATCGACCTCGCAGTCGGTCTCAACAACTCTCTCTCCTGGCCCGGGGCTCATCGTCTGCGACAGCGTCGGTGTCGTTGGGTTTGACACGGAAGATCAAACGAGGCCATCGCCGCGCCCTCGACTCTCTCGCCTCCTCCTCCCCTCCCGCGGTGCAAGGCACGTCTGGCAGCGCCCCCCGCCCTCCAGACCACTTTTGCTTTCCCCCGTCCCTTTGAAGCATATTAAAAGGCACGCCTTTGCTGCGCGTTAGCCACTTCTACCGCAATCTCTTCGCCACTTTTCTCCTATTCTACTCCCGGGATCCCTGGATTTTTTACGACTCACCTTACGACTTTGCTGCCTTTGCTCTTCGTCTGAAAGAGTTGAGGCTTATTTACTCTAGAGATCGGTTTCCCCTTGCGCTCCTGCATTTGGCAACCGAACCTCTACCTTTGTCCATCTGCAGATGCCAGTCCCCGTCCCTCCTGTCCCTACCGCACATCCCGTCCACAAGCGTAACAAACCTGGAGACTTTGTAAATCCTCCGTCTTCCGTTCTTCACCTTTTGAAGCGCACGCTTCTCTCGTCTCCACTGTCTACCGCCAATCGTGAACAGCGGATCAGTTCGCTTCCCTCGTGGAGAAGAACTAAGGATTGCCAAGTCTGGGAAAGGGAATCTAGCCCCGCAGCACCGGCAGAAGTTCGTCAGGGTTTTACTGAAGGGTTGGCTAGCGCGGTCGACGCGCCCGCCATTAAAGGAGCCCACGTGCAAACGTGTATTCCGCCCCTAAACACCTTGTCGCCGGGTTGTAGTTTGGAAATGTCTTCGCGCAGCCCTCCCTGCGATCCGCGCATCGATTCGAAGCACGATCAAGAGACTCCACCAAGCGTGCTTGGGACTCGTCTTTTTCTTCCGCCAGAGTTGGTCGGGGAAGGCATTACTAGTGTGCGTGCGTGGCCCCATGTTCCGGATTCGTATTTGGGAGGAGATAGCGGCCTGTTCGCACCAATTCTTGAAGATGACTCCCCTGATATGACGAACGGCGATCTAGGCTCGAGTCCCATCGAACCGGTCACACCTTTCGGAGATTACGTTGATCGAGCGGTGGCCGCATCCGATGCCACAGTTATCTTGGACCCTCTTGGACCCTCTAGATCGCAGGAACTCGAGTTTCCCGTTTCAGTCACCTGTGACCCCCAGCTCTGTCACTTTGATCCTTATCCACACGTTGAGGGCAAGGAGGAGTCGGTCGTTGCTGTGAATGATCATTTCTCATCTGCGAGTTTCATCCATAAGCAACTTGCCGAACCTATGGCTGAATGGCTTGTCTCGTATGTATGGAAGGTTTGCACGAATGTACTTGTTCTTCCCCAGACGATCGCCTCGTACAGGTGGGTTCGTTATTATCTATCCATAAGATTTGCGCTGACTAGTTCACGTCAGATTTTCTAATGCTCCGCAGCTTCGCCAGCCCATGCCATTATACCTCACTTCTCGAGTGCACTCACTCTTGATGTCAACGCTTCTTCAGCCATCGGCAATGTTGTTGGCATTGTGGTATATCGTGCGGTTGCCTATCTACTTCGGTGCGCCTGGTTTGGGCCCAGAACATGTGAAGGAGCGACGCTTCAGGGTTGAGTTACTTAATGATGCGCGCGACACTGCCGATAGTGAATCGCTGGAAGGTACCGCCACCTTCAGGTTGATTGTCCTAGGATGCATGTTGGCAAATAAGTGGTTAGATGACCATACATTTTCCAATAAGACCTGGTGAGGATATTGCCTTGGTAGCCAATAACTTGACTCTGATCGTCTACAGGCACTCAATTTCTGGCATCTCAGTGCAGTTACTCAATAAACTCGAGTATTTTGCCCTAGACATCCTTTCGTACGATCTGTCAATTTCTTCGTCCGCCTGGTCACAGTGGCTTAGCTACCTACTTTCATATCATCATTCTCTCACTGCAAGCACTTACCCTCAGCCCATCGCGCGTCCGGCGTCCAACCCTAACGGACTCGTTCGCAAAACCATACAGGAAATCATGGAAGCACCACTGGGTCACTCCACAGACGAGCCAGTGTTTCTTGGCGTAGAGCAAAGGCTCAAAGAGAAGCTCGGGCTTTCCACTTTTCAGGATGAACCCGAAAGTTTTTACATTGATTTGGATGAGGATGGTCCCCTTAGGAAAGAGTATTTACCCAAGCGCCGAGTTAGCAATGGAGGTTCCTTGGGCGATTCTGGCTCAAAACTTTGCAATGGCTCCCAAGGCGCGGTCTCGGTACATCAACCTATGTTACCCCTGCACGACAGTGTCACTTTGCCGCCACCTGCTAAATGGAGTCCCGCTGGAGATGAGCCAATATGCCGCCCAAGCGATCGCACTAGTGCGATGTACCTCCCGGTCCAGCCCTCCCTGCCTCTGCACTATGTTGGCACAGTTCCAACGGTTTATCACCCTTGGCCTCCTGCTGGCTTGCAATATCCTCCATTTAGGCATCATACCGAGGGTGATTATACGGTGAATGCTCTTCCCGTCGCACCATTTACTTACTGGGCTCCCGTGAATTGTGCTTCCGTGATACAACCTCGACCTATATGCACTGCCGACTACTATGCAGGCCCCAATCATGTCCGTGGTTACTCCCTAGGGGACTTTGACTACAGGCGCAGTGACATCCGACTGCCATCTGGTGCAGGTGAATGCCATAGCCGACCAACTGCCTCATGGACGCCACTGCATCAGTATGGTTATGCAACATCTAGACAGTCACTTGCTCCTCGCCCCCCTTCACTAAACTACCACCGGTCAACTTGGATACGAGCGTGAGAAATCTTGCGTTCATTCTCTGAGCATAGCCGGTCGATCCCTGTGCCTAGACTCCATTTTCGTTTCAGCTTTGTCTTGCCATTTTAAATGTTGCACCTGGCCTTCCGCATGGTGCCCTAATTTTCGCTCTCTGACTCGTCTACGCCCATTCATTTGAGGCTTGTGAATACTGGATTTCTCTCGTCTACAGCACTGTTTTATACAACTTCGGCCCCTCGCTATGAAGACATATCCATCCCGTCTCGAGGACCACACACTTGTTCCATCATCTTTCGACATCTCGACCGCGTAAACACTATTTATGCTGGTCGCCATCCGCTTCCGGACCGACCCAGTCGCTCGGAGGAAGGTTGATATCCTTGGACTATCTTCCTTTTCCATATCGTTGTTCATGGATTGAACATTCACGGCCATTTGGTTCGCTGCTCTCACCGTCGATGTATCGAATTCTCGTTCAATATCCTCACGCCGCTAACCTAATCATCCTTTTGACGACTTAGTTTCGTGCCCTTCGACCCATTCTTGCTACGTTTGTTCCTTTGAATACGCATCACGAAACCACGCAAAAACATACAGAAAATCAAACAGATAAAAAAAATACGTCTCTTTTTCTATTCGTCGTCCCTCGCTGCTAGGCTTTCGGGTCATTAGCCTGTAGCCCACTCTCCCTGGGATTGTGATTGCTTTCGAATACTGCAGTTTCACTTCCTCGTTTACCCCCCGCGCTTTCATAGGTAGGTAGTTATGCACCTCCCGGGAAAGGAGTACTGTACCGGGTTTGGAGTACTTGTGCTTCTCGTTTTCCTGAAATACATGCTTTCTCGTGATATCTCGTGAGTGACTCAGGGGAGCAGTGGCTTTAGATGTCACGAGCCATTCTCAGATGTTTAGCGAGGCACGACCAGTCGACTGCTCGATTCATTGCACGATTGGCGCTCTGTTCATACATTCCGTGCAGTCATACATCCACCCTGTCCGTGCTTTATTAAATATGCACTAGCACAAATGGCACCTGCAAGGAGGGTGTGATTAAGTCAAACTCAATGTTAAAGGGATACCGTGGCTAACCTCGACATCCTCCCCTTCTTCATCCGTCAGCATAACTTCAACTAGCAGATGCTTCACGTGAAGTGGGATGGGCTTCTTGCTTACGTGCTCTACCAGTTTGCTAAACTTCATCGTCATTCTCTCCGCACTCTAAGAATAAAAAGTCATCAGGATCCGTCGGTTAAAAGTCCCTGGTGAGTAGGTGCGAACCTTCTTGCGGTCTGTGAAGGAGCTCCACAACATGCTCACACCTTGACTAACCATGCTAACGTCAAGATTGTGGTTGCTTTTGAACCATGCGACGAACTCCTTCAGAGTAGGATCATTTTTGAACTCAAGGCGGTCCCACAGTGTCCACTCCGTGTCACCAAACTTGTTCTTCTTCGCAGCGATAGGCTCCGAGAAGCCAAAGAAAGGCAGGGCAAGGTTGATGAATCCATTCTTGTATTCGCTGAGTTTGTTCTTGCCATCGATGATCTATTCGGTATCGCAAATGATTCAAAGCACACCACCAGCACAGGAATGCGTACCTTGTAGAGCTCCAAACATACTAGTCCGACGACAAGAGCAGTAGTAGTGGCAATAGCAGGGATAATCTTCCCAGCAATCTGTTTCGTTGTGTGGTGATCGGCAATGGGAATGTTGTAGTTCATTGCGCGTAGATTCGAAGCGGCAGTGATGAAATCTATGTGATGGTTGGTATCGTCATCTTTCTCGAACTCGACTGGCGTAAGACGATAACCAGCAAGGGAGGATGGAGGAGGCAGTTTCTTGATAAGTTCATCTATATCATCTGGATCTACGCCAAGTATCAGTAACGGAGAGCGAAGGGTCACAGATTCGCGCCGATATTACCAGCTGCATTCTGGTTAACTGGATCGTTCTCGTTGATCTGAATCTTCACCCCGCTCTTTGGAGAGAATTCAGGGACTATGACCGAGTCTGCGATCTTCTTAAAGACAACAGGATCGATTTCACCCCTAAGTCCATAGTTGAATGCGTGGAGATTCGCAGCGGCAATGATAAATGTAAGATGGGTTGGCTGAAGTTCAAAGGTAAGTGACGTCAAATCACTCAGTCGGAAAACTTACGTCGGCTGAGTCGAAGATGAGCGGGTCAGGGGCTCGTTTTGGACCACTCCAGAATGGTTGTCCTGTGCCTGTCAAGTGGTCCTTGGGCAAGCTATGCAGCAGCTGTTGAATAGCATTGTTGAACTTTTCCTCGAACTGAAGGCGAGCCCAAATAATGCACTCCTCGAAAGTCAGTGGCTTATTGGTCACAAGATAGGAGACTATTTGCTCAATATGGTCGTGTTGCTGACCAGAGTATTTGAGAGAATTCTCCAAATAGTTAGGCTCGGAAAGGTACTGATTAACAGATTCTACCGGCTTGACAAACATGGCGTCAAATTCTTGCCTGCTCCACTCTATGGTATGAGTGATAGCATTAGGGAAGTTCTTGACGGTACACGACAGTGCTTGCTTTTCTGGTGGGTCTTGTGATGACGAATAGGATTCTGTGAGGTGAGGAATGACAACCTGGACGTTCCCCTTCGTTCCCATGGTCCCAGATTCCAGTAGAGGCTTCTCATATAGGATACAGCGTTGGTCCATGTACACGCCTGGAATCAGTGTTAGCACAAGTGGTTGGTAGCTGAAATATGGCCTTACGGGCTGCAACGTTATCCAGTGCATTAGTGACACCATCAAGTGATGAAAAGAAGGCGTCATCAAACACATCTACTAACGTTTAGGGCGACCAGACATCTTGGAAATTGCAGGATGACTCACTCTCTGTCGCTTGCCCAACCGCTTCTTGCTTGCATAATATATGACCTTTGAGCGCAGGGTTCATGCCCGCAACGGCGGCGGCAGCGACCTCTGACTTAAATTTCCCGAGGTCCTTTGCGCGGAAGAGAAACTGTCGGTTTAAGTTACTTTTCTCGATGGTGTCAAGATCAGTCACGTGGATCGTTGCATGAGAACCAGTTGCGAGACCCATCATACTCCAGTTCTTCAGCATCTCGCATCCAATAGCGCCAGCACCGACAAGGAACTGGCGGTGGTTGGCGATCTTGTCTTGGAAGGATTTCCCAAAGACAGCTATTTGTCCATCATATCGACTCCCGATGGGCTTGCAGTCATCCTCGGCTGGAAGAGCCGAAGGTAACGACTCCAGCGAGTCAAAATAAAGGTACTGAACCATGGGGTGAAATTTGGAGGAACATGCTTTAAGAACCTCCTGGGCAACAAACCCACCAATGACGGCAGTAATAGGGGAGATATCTCCGGTTGCTTGATACGCGAGCTCCTCTAGAACCTTTTCATCAACATCGCTCTCCAACTTCTTCGCAAGTGCAATAAACTGCCTCGCATCTTCGGCATTCCGTGGGCGAGGAAGTCGACCATGCCGCTCTTTATATTCTGAGAGGGTCTGGAAACCGACATGAAGGGTGGTGGGACGGTCGAATTTGGCAAAGTCAGTGATAAGGAGATCGGGCGCTTGCAACGATTCTCGCAGCGATTTCTGTTGTAAGGGTATGACTTAGCCTGTATGAGAGTAACTGTAGGAGAACTGACGAATTCAAGGATCTTGGGCATCTTAACCTGGTTGAAAATTCCACCTCGGATGTAATCGCCAAAGGAAGAGGTATCCCCAATGGTAAATGTATAGGGTCCTTTCACAGTTACCCTTCGGGGCTTGCAGTCGTTCAGCTCTACCATCCCTTGTACTTCCGTGAAGGTCACAAAATCGCCATCCTCAAGGCCGTGACGTGCCTCGTCGAGACAAGTCACTAAGCCTTCCGCGTCCTAGAATATTTATTAGTTATGCGGTGAAGTAATGCAGTACAATGCTAAAAGTCACCTTCTCTATCGACACGACCATGCCGGTCAACGGCTGCTCGCCAGTAGGATCTACGCAGGTAAACTTGGAACCGAAATCATTGAACACAAAGCTTTAAGTCATATCTGTGAATATCCTTGGATGGGAGCTGCCTGACACTCACCCAAAAAGACCGCGCGTCTCTGCAGTGATAAAGTAGACACCGTGTTGATGTGTCCAGTCATTGATTTCTAGTCTTTTTTTGTGGGACGCGTGGCAGAGCACAACAGCCTGAATGCCATTAGAACTAGCATCAATGCGAACGGTCGCTTGCACACTTGGAATGGTTGGATGAGATCCACGGTTATCTCCTGGCCTGCCTTTCCTCCCAAATCACGCACTGGTACATACGCATTTAGCTCAGATATACGGGGGAGCATAGCGGATGCGCGCGGTTTCCCAATATCTTGTTCGCGAAGAAAGTACTGACAAAGACAGTGTAGTTATCGGCATCTGTCCACAGATGATACTTACTTGCGTGCTTAAATCTTGGATAGTAACAGGTTCGGGATCGTACAGCGTCACTGATTTGACGCCAGCCAGGCATACATTCTTGGCTTGAATGTATGTGCCGCCCGCGTCAACATGAGTCTCTTGTAGGAGATTTATGTCGTACCGATCTCAGCACCTAGACCCTGAAGTCCAACGATCAGTACATTTGAGGTAGCCATCTTTTTCATCGCTTGAGAACAGGATCAGCGACATCTAACCCGAAGCACTCCTCACCGCCCTACCTTCATGGCCGAGTACATATCTAAATAACGAGGTATCGAACGAAGGATTATGCGGTGATCAACGATGATAACTCAGGGTGCTTACAACTGGCGAGAATAGAGACCTTCGTCAATGGTGGCCTCGTCAATATCCATCTTTGAGGCAAGATTAGTCGCGTCAGACATGCACGTATATAAGGTGGTAGTACGGGTGAAAGTGAAGCTTAGTTGTGCATGTGATGACTGAGCCCCGGTACCTGCAGAACAAGCAATCTTATGACTAAGCCCACAAAGCGTAATTTTCTCAGTCGAATTGAAAGTCCCCCAAAAAAATCAAACAAAAAAAGGCTGATCGATGGTTAATGCTTGGAATTAGGTATACAATACAACTGGTTGCTATTGGGGTGAGACGTGTCATGGTCGCGTGGTAAGGTAGTTATGCGAGTGAGTCCACTGGGAAGCATTCTTTTGGCATGCACTGGCAATTTTAACAGTGTGAGCAAGCTGAGCTCTAATGGCGCCAAATGAGCCACAGAAGGATATACCTGTGGGTCTTCCGAGGTGGGAAAGGTCGGGAACAGAACTAGACCCAAGAATTGAATCGAGTAAGTCCTTTGCTGTTGTCCCAACTTTGAAGGTATCTGAGTTTCGGTCGGCACCAGGAGCGATACCAATGGCCCGGGGCTTCCGATTGATCACAGGATCGTCCTCGGGGCACCATTCTGCTGCGTCGAATGTCTTACAGCACATAGACTGCTGGGTCGACTGCGGTGCGAGAATCTCCACTGTTAGTGCCTGCCGCTGAGTTGTATAGGGATCGTCCACGTAGCTGGCGCTGATCAGCTCATCAAGGTAACAGGCTATTATACTATATGAAGAGGTCCCCTCGTATGCAAAAGGATTGAAGCCCGAACCCATCTTGATGCAGGAACGGAGATAGAAGATAATATCCTGCCACTGGGTTTGGGTCATGACTACTTTCCATTTGAGGCAACCCAGGGCGTATCTCTCAGTTGCGTTGAGGATGACTTGAGGGATACGTGTCAGGTGGTTCCTGTCGGTGGAAGTGGTCAGGGATGCCTCTACTGTGTGCTACAGAAAAGACCTACCAAGTATTTGCGGAGAGAGTGGCGTCGTTGATCGTTTTGTCGCTAATCATAGCACAAGCAACGAAAGTGTGAAACATGAAATCTTCAGCAACAAAGGTTCCATTATTGTGGAGGTATCGGAAGATGGGCACAGATAAGAAAGGCGCATTAGCATGCATCCCGTTCCCAGTGAGAACACTAATGATCCATAGGACATGGATAACGACTTGCATCGGGTTGTTCATTCCACGAAACACTCGATGAATCCGTGACGCAACCGAAGTAGTAACTCTACTCGATTGCCCATAATACCTAAATAATATGAAAAGTCGGAACTGAAGGGGTCATAAACATTGCACGACGTACTGAAATCGGAAACTTCCCCGAAGATAGGGCCGAACAACAAGTGTATGCAACCATTCGGAGGTCCAATCGGCCAAAACTGTGATCAAGAGCCTATCATCGACACAAAACAGCCGTTCAGTGACCAGAGGAGACATCCTAGAAGCCCTGATAGGAATAACGTCGGATACATCGTTGCATCCCGCAGTAGTGGATTCAACCGGTGTTGATTCTGAGATATCAATAACCCCACAGCGGACAAGGATCTCGCCGACTCTACGTCTACCCTCAGAGAGGCCCTCGCGTGAACCTGGACTGATAACAACATCAGTTCGAGCAAGCAAGACGCTCAAACCCGAAGCAGTTGGGGATGTCCAGTTGTGGGAGCAGGCAGTAGCGTCTTCACGGAGCTGGGCGGGGTCAGAGAATTGCTCCATGGCCCAGAGCTTTTGGGTACAAGGTTCCATTAGAGCAGAAGTACTCCAAGCCATGTCGATGGGTAAGCAGTCGTCCGAAGCAGAACCTTTAGAACCAAGAGAGAATGAAGCCGCCACAGCATCGGGCTTCGTGTTATAGGACTTCCGTTCCTGAGCCCACGCGTCCGCGTCGTGGCGGTTCACCGCAGCCACGCGGTCTAAGTGAATTGCGTGGTATGAGGGGGACAAGAGGGGGAACAAGTCATTTATAGATGGACCACGGACTGGGACTGTAGTAGGCAAACAATGTACAATGTTAGATATGCCGGCCAACGAATTATTTGCAATGAATATGGATGGGTTAGGCGAGTGCATCAGGTGGCGAGTACTGAAGTCGACCTTCAGAAGTTTGGGAGCGAGATCCGAATAGCTCAGATCCCCTGTACTTGTCAATAATTGTGATACAGAAACCATGGGGGCGATAGGGAGAGCAAAAGTCATTGTGTTGGGAAGAGGGAAGCTTCGCGGGCCTTTTGTACCTTTCTTCGTCCTCGAACCCAACCTTGCGATCTATGCTTTGACCTAAGTGGCGGCAAGAGGTGCTTGTCGAACAAAGCAAGCGGTGCACTGGCCCTTAAATGAAGAAAGAAACCCGCTGTGGACATCAGCAGACGGTATACGGAGGAGAAAAGTGTGGTAGCCGTTGATAAGATGGACAAAGCATGAGAAATGCACATAATCTTTGACTCTGCTTTGCCCACTCGGCAGACATCCGAAAAAGGCAAGCCGTCTAACGTTTCGTGGCAACCAGTCGGCACTCCGCTCAATATTGTGAGCACCGCAAAGGCGGAACAAAAAAGATGACATTACATTATGACGCTTAGGAATATCACATATTCGACGCCAATTAGATGTATCGATATGTGTTTACTTGCGATAGAACTGAGAGAATATTACCACTATAACACGGAAAAAGCAAGGATACTCACATTACGGCGGAAATTGAACCAAAGAGACAAACATCCTCTGTCAAAACTGCTTCGAAAACCACTAGTAAAGGATTAGCGTTCAGATACTCGGATTCACAGTAGATTGTGGCACCCTTACCGTTTGTGAGAAAACTCCCATTCTCGATTCACAATCCTAAATGCAATATCTTCGTAAGGAGGTCCCGCACTGAAGTACAGTAACACTGTATCCTCGTTTCCCGGTTCCTTCACAATTTTATATGTAGGCGCTTTCGATTTGTCGATCAGGTCAGGGTAGAAAATGTTGAACTAGAAAGGTAGTGTTAGAGTTTGGCTGCCATCTCGGAGGGAGATGCACACCTTGTACCCTTGGACAACTTTCGGTGGAGGGTTATCCACACTACAGGATGAAGAATCAGCGTGCGCCAATTGTAGCATGAATCAAAGGCATGTACTCATAATGAGTCTGATTATACTTGTTCCACTCATATCCAGTGTGCACGCGGTTGAAGTACCGTGGTTTCCGTGGGCGATACTTATCTTCCCAGTTGTAAGAGGTGGGCTGGGCAATATCCTCTTCAAGATTGAACAATTCCTCTTCTTCGTCGAGTTCTTTTTCTGCTTCAGCCCTGTATAAGGCTTCCGAGACAAGGTCAGCATTGCTCGCGACTTCGGGCACTTCCACGTGCAGAACTGCCTGGGTAGCTTTTGGCACGTAACGGGACGCAGCAACTGCGCGGCGCTCTTCCAACTAGGAGGAATAATCAGGGAAACTAAAGGAAATCATGATATGAATGACCTACCAGTGCTCGCATCTCGTCTTCTTCGGTCACAATATTGAACTCACGTTCATCGGGCTTGAGCTTAGTGATATCGATCAGGGATGGGCTCATAGAACGATCGTAGGGCTCGACTCGCTCTGGAGAAACCTCAGGTTCCCCCTTGGCACTGATGGATGCGATGGCACGGGCATCAGCCATGCTTCGCACGACCGACTGAACAACCCCTGCCAAAAGCTCTTCTTGTGCTTGTAATGCTTCATCTCGTTGGCGTTTTCGGAGTTGCTCCAATCTATTGCGGACGACGACTTCATGCAAACTCTTTAGTTTAGCCTAGAACCGTTGTGAACAAAGAGTCTAGCATGATCGTGGCTCGGAAATACCTTGGCTTTCCAGACAAGTAACTTTTTCAATAGGCTTTCCCAATAGTCGGTGTCAACGGGCTCTCTACTGGCGAGCTTAGCTTGAATTTGCTTCTGCAAGGTAGCGAGGTGTTCATAACTCTTTCCAGAAAGCAACGCAGTGATGTCCGCCTCCACGGCAATGGCGGCTGCATCCATGCGTTGGCTATCCTTGATTCTGTCCAAACGATCCTTGCAGATGACCATCATATTCTGGAATAAGTTAGTCAAGAGCACAAGCAGCGAACTGAATACTGTCGCACAGTCCAAAAGTCGATATTAATATCAGAATCTTCAAGTGAAAGGTAACGTTCAATATCGTCGTGTAGCTCTTCCACTTGGTCCGGTGACAGATTCTACGGTTTAAATCAATCCAGCTTATAGCAGTCCACGTTCAAGAGAAAAAAAACTTACGTCAAAAATGTTGTAGGGCTCGTCGAGGTCAATCTCGAGGCCGGGGTCGACCTCCTCTTCGTTTTCCACAGGATGCATATAGCGAAGATTGAGTGCCAGGAAATCAACGGCCTTTGCTCTCTTCTCTTTTATACGAATTGCCGCACGAGCACGTTCTTGCTGAAGTTGAAATTCGCCGTCCTTGGCTATCCACTCAGACATCTGAGCGGATTCGGCTAGCCTCCGCATTTTAATCTCTTCCTCCTCGCGCAGTCTCTGCTCGACTTCCCTAGCTGCTCTTCTCCTGTTCAGCCGCTCCAACTCCTCTTTCGCCTCCTGCTTTCGGATAGCATCCCTACGCTGCACTTCCGCCAAGGACAATCCGTCGTTCCTTTCTTTTTCCGTCTTCTTATGCCAACGGAACTGTTGCCCAAGGTTGACATCATGGAACGGATTGTCTGTTGCACTGTAAACGCTGAGTTCTGCGACACGACGAACTTCTTCTTCCTCCCTTATCCTCTTCTTCTCTGCCTTTCTGGCTCTCCTTTCCTCCGACTTCGCGCGCTTTCGTCTGAATGACCGTGAGCAGAGCCGAATAGCTGGAGTAGTAGTACTTGAAACCTCACTTCTTCTCCTTTCGGTTATCTTCTTCGTAGCTCCCTGCATTCTGACCTTTTCTACGTCCTGGATGATCATTCGCGTCCTTGACTTCCTGAACATACCGATATCTTGAATGGTCGTGATAGTCGTGGTCGCTAATACGACTTATGGAGTATTTTCCACCGTTATCTGTCCCATACGAGTCGCAATATTTGTCATTGCGCTCTCCTCTATACTCGGGCGAAGAGGAACGGTGAAGGATCATGATGAAATGATAATCGCACTAGAATTTGGAGCACGGTCAGTGGCGAAAGTTGGTGTGACGCCTTGTGACCCGCGGCGTCGGTTCCCACCTTGCCATTGACTACGGCCATGTTAATGATATCCGTAAGCCGACTGGCCCGACGTGCTCGTTCCTTCGTACGCCTTCTCCGGACACAGACGCAGTCTTACGATTATGTCCCACGAGAGGACTCGGATGGTCGTACTCTCATGCGCTCCGCGAGTCTCGCAACTCCGAGACAGGTCCTTTCTCAAACACTCCGAGAGGAACAGTGGACTTACTGTCCATGATATAGCTCGCGAAGTACCTGGACGAATTTGTAGTTGGACAGGAGAATGCAAAGAAGGTCCTGTCCGTCGCGTGCGTGTTCCTATCTTGACCCCAAGTCGGGCAGCCGGGTTTAACGGGCTGCAGTGTATTCAACCACTACAACCGGGTCCGCGCTAACCTCGCTGCAGCGGAGGATGAGCCGGATACACAGGGTTGGGACCGTGACGTGGTCAATCCACCTGATGGTGTGTTTCAACACTTGACATGACATGACATACATAGTTTTACAGAGTGCAATAGCGCAGTTTGGTGTGGCACCGGCGCGAATACATCCGCATCCACAGCGCCTTGCTCCGCCTCATATGCCCTTGCAGCGTCGACCTTTAGACCCCCTGTTCGAAAAGAGCAATGTCTTGGTAATGTGAAGGCAGCGAATTCTTTTTGCGTTGAGGCAAAGTTGCTGAGTAATCAACCTATCAGTGGGCCCACAGGATCGGGTAAGACCATACCTATGTATCTGTTGGTGTGGCATATCAATTCTTATGACCAGGCAAGACACTTCTTGCGCGTACATTGGCGCGAGTACTCGATGTACCATTCTCTATCAGTGACGCAACGGCATTTACACAGGTCCGTGTTGCATTCCTTGCAATGTGCCATTCTGACAATGATTACGCCAGGCGGGATGTTAGTTTGATGTTACAAATGTCATTTTCTCCGTTAATCTCAACTTAGATGTAGGAGAAGATGTGGAAATGGCAATTCAGAGACTGGTTTGCATCGTTAATTGTTAAAGACCACCTCATAATAATATATCTTTGCAGCTACAAGCAGCCAACTGGGATTCCATCCGAGCGAGGTACCTTCAGACTGTCCCGATTGACTACATTATAGATCTTACGCGTTTAACACAGCTCTGGCATTGTTTATATTGATGAAGTCGACAAGATTGCTCGCAAAGTAAGTAGTGCAGGTACTGAAGGTTCGCGTGACGTCGGTGGGGAGGGTGTACAACAGGCTTTATTACGCATGATGGAAGGGTCAGTGGTCACCATCCAGGGCAAATCGTCCGGATTTGAACCTCCTCCGAGCGTATCGGGGGAGGGTCGGTCGAGACCTGGGACCAGGGGACAGAGCTCAGCTCCGTGTGGGTAAACTCTGTTTTCATCTTGTTAATATATTAATCGGCTCGTGAACAGCGCGGCCAGACACGTATAATATCGACACGTCGAACGTTCTGTTCATACTAAGTGGCGCATTTGTTGGTCTGGATACTGTGGTGAAGCGAAGGGTAGCAAAAGGTGTACGTGATCGCCTTCACACTCGGCTACCAGCGATAGCAGTCTCACTGATACCTATTAGTCTATTGGCTTCACTGCTACTTTGGCACCTAAAGACGACGAAATGCAAAATACGGGATCCCTTCCTTTCTTTACTCCCAACCTGCGATCGTCGCAGAATATTCTTGATCTAGTAGAGCCTTCAGGTAAATTCTAGTTTCTAAATTCGAGCTCTAACGGTGACTCAGATGCCACAGATCTTGTCAAATACGGGTAACATTGGTCCTGTCTGTGGTTTGTTGACCTCACACCGTATACAGCTTCATTCCTGAATTCGTCTCCCGTTTGCCTTCCATAACCTCCCTTGCACCCCTTACAATTCCTGACCTACGTCGGATCCTAACCGAAGTTCGCGGATCCCTGGTCTCGCAATATACTGCGTTGTTCGGCTATTCAGGCGTGGACATCCGCTTTACAAGTGCAGCGCTCGACCAGATATGCCGCAAGGCTTCGGAGAGGGGCGGTGGTGCCAGAGGGCTCAGGGGAATCATGGTCAGTGTGTATGACTATATGCATCTTGATACCTATACAAGATCTAACGTGTCACTTAGGAAACACTGCTTTTGGAACCGATGTATGAAGTTCCGTGAGTACTTCTAAATTGTTATCCTCTT
>JBBPKE010000002.1:0-61671 GCA_038089095.1 Tylopilus orsonianus | reverse complement strand
AATCATGGTCAGTGTGTATGACTATATGCATCTTGATACCTATACAAGATCTAACGTGTCACTTAGGAAACACTGCTTTTGGAACCGATGTATGAAGTTCCGTGAGTACTTCTAAATTGTTATCCTCTCTTTCCATCAAGTCTGACATGTTGCGAAGGGGATCGGTGCGGTTTGCAGCACCAACCGCTTTGTATTGAAGCTGATGTTTACCAGACCGTTCGCTATGTACTGGTCGATGAAGATGTTGTGCTTGGTAAAAAGCAGGCGATGTACTGGTCACGTGGGGAGGGTCCAGCTTTTTGGGCAGCATGGGCCAATGAAGAACGGTTGGCACAAGTGCGACAAGTATAGTTTGTCCACGAGCGCACTGGTTTCTATCAGAAGCACCCACTTCGCAAAGCCTGTCCATGCGGAACTCTATACACAAGGACCTTACGATAGACATCGACTACAATGTTTGTGGTATTTCACGACAATTATAGGTAAATGTAGAACAGGTGGTCTACGTCATCGTGAAAGGGAGCGGATAATGAACATGGACGAGAAGCAGACTGCGGCAGAAATACCGTCGTAAGCTGTTCGTGACGACCGGGAATGCTGTAAAACTAGAAGACATGTAAGTAGACCTGCACCTTCATGCGTCGAATCACCGACGATCATCGATCATTCTTCTTCCGGAGTAGCCTCCTTTGCCTTCTCATCATCCTCTCCTGTCTTCTCCGTTTTCTCCTCTGCCTTTTCCTCTACCTGATCCTCTTTTTTATCTTCTGGAAGCGTACCACCTGCATTGATCACCTGAGCGCCCTCAAACATCTTCTTAAACTCCTTCGCATCTGCAAAACAACCTTAATAAAGCTGCCAAAGCGGAATTGTCCCAGCTCACTCTCCGAATTTGCAAAACGAATTGCAAGGGTCTCGGATGTAGGTGGAGATTCTGCGTAGTCAGCGGCAACCTTCCACACCCAGCTCCTGTCAGAGCCAATGTTCGGTTGCAGACGCATATCAGAGGTGACTCAACAGTGTTGTTAGTGAACCTAGAATGTGGAGTGACACGGGTTACTCACTGACATGATTGGCACAGACTTTAAGGGTCTTGTCACGCCTCATAACCAGACGGACCTTCTTTGTCACTCTGTGCTGAAGCAGACGGGCATCACCCGTGCCACGTTCTTTCCACTCGTTTCCAGCGGTATCAAATCGGAACAGCTTTGCGCGCCTATAGCACGCAATGTATCGTATCAGCGACGTTGTTCAATCAACGATGAAGGAATCACGGGAGCTTGCTTACATTTTGAAGAGAACGTCTTCGTCCTCTTCAAGAGTCTTGACCTCTACCTGCTCTGTGAGCCTGATGACGGGCTCGAAGTGTACATCGGGCTCTTCTTCCTGCTGTAATCCGCGTCAGATCAGCGTTGGATTATTGGTCTCGTGAAATGAGTGGCACGATTGTCTCGATGGACATTGGGCCAAACGATATTTGTGACGCTATGGTCCAGAGACTGACCTTTGGCGCGAGAGGATCGTTCAAATCTGCCATGGCGAAGGTGGAAGAGAGCACTAGTCGGGGGAGATCTGCTAGCGGAGGAGACAAGAATTATCGCGATGGCTTTTTCGCGATTTGCCATTTTTAATATCAATTCAAAAAAATATGGCTCAGCGGTGTCCGGGGTCCCCAAAGTCACAAAAATGGCAATACCGCGCCACATATAACCACCTCCTTGAACTCCCCCATGTCGCGACGGCCGTCTCTTTTCCTCCTCTGTGTTTCATTGCTTGTGCTTGCTCCTGCTCTCGCTTTTGCGCACAAGATACACATACCGGCGTCGACGAAGGAGTGTTTCTTCGAAGACCTTCACGAGCATGACCAGGTGCATATTATTTCACCGTGTATCACCTTTTCTAATTGACCATCCCAGATGACTGTCACGTACCAAGTCGGAGAGGGTGGTCATCTCGACATCGACTTCTGGGTATAGTCTACCCTTTTCTTTCTTCCCCATGCTCATTCACGCCTTTTGCAGCTGACAGACCCAGAAGAGACCATTTTGACAAAACACGTCAGACAAAGTACTGGCTCGACCTCAATAACAGCAGAGAAGGATGGCCGGTATGAGTATTGTTTTTCCAACCAGATGAGCACAATGGCAGACAAGGAAGTCAGGTATGCACTACTTTCGCGAGTGAGCGTCCCCTAAGGCCCCTTCTCGGTTCATATCATAGCTTTAATGTACACGGCATCATATACATCTCGGAAGATGGTAAATCCGCTCCTCATCTCACTGCCTTCGCTAACAAAAGTCATCATGGTAGAGGACATCGTCGCCCCTGTCGAGCGCGAAATTCGTTCACTGGCAATTGGGCTCCTAGCAGTCAAGGACGAACAGGAGTACATTGTCGTGCGTGAAAAGCGGCACCGTGATACTGCGGAGTCTACCAATGATCGTGTCAAGTGGTGGTCAGTCTTGCAAGCCGTGGTCCTCTTCTCAGTTGTCGCTTGGCAAGTGTATTATCTAAAGGTGAGTCTCACGGATGCTCCGGCGTTCGCTTCATTGACAGATGCGTCAGTCATTCTTTGAAGTAAAACGTATAATTTAACCATTATGTACGTTTTACTCTTCGACTTGATTCAGCTTCCATCCTCATGACCAAGCTAGAGCCAGTGGCTGCGTCGGTGATATGAATACTGTCTCCAGAATGATTGCACATTAATGATGATACATAACAACATGCATAGATTTAGGATAACAATGGTTAACATGTGGGACATGGAAGCAGCAGAGAACAGATGGCCCTCCATGAGTGACAGACTTGAAGATATATACAAAGACGATAATCATGGGCGATAACAAGGAGATACATATTGTATAACGCAAGAGCTCTACTCTTGGTTAGTAGCAGTAGAACAAATGGGCCGTGTCGCGAAATGATTAGCGCCATGATGGTCTTGATGAAATAGGTCTAAGGCTTGTATCTGCGCTGATACTAGAATGTGGATCTGCTCCCGGAACAGTTAATGTGACCAAGTTGGACAACATGTTTGGGCCCTTAATCCTCAAAGACCTCGATGTATTTCCTAGTAGTGAGAGTCTCTTGGGTCGCTTTGCAGGTGATCTGCCAATTTCCGCACGTCGTGGTTCGCCAGTCTCTGGAATTTCACCTGGGATTAGTGGTGGCTCTGGGATCATGCTCGACCTTCGACGCGTTCTCTCGCTGCGCATTGGACCGACATTTGACCGCCTACGCGCACCCTTAACGGAGGTTGCACCAACACGGGGAGTAGACGTGGGGAGGCGGCGGGAGGGACTGTCACTACGCTCGCTTCTTTTTGGGACATGCAGAATAGAGGGATAGTCGCTGTTCTCCGCAGAATAGTTCATACTTCTCTCCGAAAGTGGTGGTAGGCGTCTGACCGGTGAACCGTTTTCCTCCGCTTCTTGTAGACATCCAAGCGACGTTGCGCCTTTTGTTTTGAGGAACCCAGGTTCAAGACGGCTTGGCCTAGGGCGTCTGCAAGCGCTGGACTGCAGATTCGAGGACAGTCCAAACGAAGAGGACCTTGCACTGGAACCACTGGCAAAACTAAGGCTGAAACTGTCGTCAGTTCGTTCGTCCTCCCACTCACTCTCCGAACCTGCAACGGAGTGACTGCGGCCAATACTCTCTGTGCTGTCGCTCGAGATGACGGAAATGATCTGCGGATTCTCCTTCTGTCCCGCATCATCCAGATCTCCTTTCCCCGCTTCGTCTCTCCATTGCACGACCTTCTTTGATTTGTCAGAAGTTCGACGGTATGGCTGACCGACACTAGATCGCAGTGACTTGCGTGGAGATTTAAATGCTCTTCGTGGTGATGCAATGTTGCTATAGGATGACCGTCTTGAAGACTTCAAAACGAGCTCCGAAGCTGAGCTAGAGACGATGCGAGCAAACGGATGTAAAGCAGACTGGTTAACAATCCCATCCACGGATATGCGACCACTATGAGCAGCGTACATTGCCGTGCTCTGTCCGGTTAAAGCAGCGAGCGTGTTGTCATTCTTCCCCGCAGCAACACCCAATGACGTTGCGATGGTCTTCACAGCTTTTTCAATTCCATCCTCCCCCTCTTCCGCAGCCGCCTTCAAAGCATACGAAGCCTCCCTGAGGGCGACAGTACACCGCCCGACCATTCCAAGAAGAGCGACAGTCAGCTCTGCCTGTGTTCGGAAGGATTCCTTCAACGTCTCCTTTTCAGCTTCCGCGTGCACACGGTCCATTTCTGCCTTTCGCCATTTCGCATCTGCCTTGACATTTTCGATGCTATGTTCCTCAAGCCTATCAGCCCGACATTCACTGGCTGCACGAAGGGTCGCTTCGAAAATATTACGAGAATTTTGTGAGCGAGCCAGGCGCGCATTTAAAGATGAGTCTGGCCTAACCGCCTGTTCTTCCGGGCCAGCAAGAGCGTGCATCAGGGCCCGTTCAGCCTCAAGGTCAGAAGAAGGCAAGGACGAGGAAGGCCCAGTCATTAACCCGTCGATGTGGGAGATACGAGCACGGATGGCAAATAGTTTGTCCTCTGCGACGGATATCTTGCCCGCACAAGACGCGCCGTCAATGATTGAGGCCCGTGTCTGCTCCATTCGCGCTTGCATATCTTGCTTTGCGCGTTCGACTTCAGTGTTGGCTTCTACTCTCTTGCGTCTGGCGATATCATTTTCAGCACTGATCTTGTCGGCAAGTTTTGCTTTGAGCTCGGCGACCTCGATGTTGAGGCGGTTAATGGCCTCCACATAACGACCCACATGCCGATCAACATTGACAACGTTGCGGGTGACTACCCTCGTCTTGATCTTCGTGGCGCGTTCAGCATATAGAAGAGTGTTGTGGGTATCATCAAAATGTTGGGAGGTGGGTGCAACGCAGACAACCATAACTGTCTTGCAATTTCCACCCAGGGAAAATTTAAGCAGTCGGGTAAGCTTGCTGTTGCGGTAAGGGACATGTCGAATGGCACCACCACTCTCGCAGAGTGCGTTGATACAGTTTCCCAGTGCCAGTAGAGACTTGTTAATGTTGGCACCCTCGACCATCCGCTGACCCATATTAGATGTAGCGGCAGCCCGCTCACTCCCAGCCAAATCGATGATGGAGAGTGTTGCCACTGTCCGCTGTTCAGTCAATGAGGCTGTCCGCGGGGATTGTGTAACGTGGACTTGGAGAACGGCGTGCGAACGAGATGAAGTTTCGTTCGCGTGCGTAGGGGACTGTGTGCGGCGCGAGTTGCCCTGGAGGACGATCTGTTTAACCTCTTCCGCGCTGGCGGGGCGTAATTCGACAAGGCCAAAGACCTTGACAAATTTGTCTTCGCGAATCTGGAGGCCGCCTCGCGGAGCAGGAGTACCGGGGTCGGCGAGAAGATCACGAATCTCTTCGTTGTAGATCTCGAGGAAGGTGACAACTACCTCGGTGTTCCAGTCATCTCTGCGATCTTCTATGCGTTGAAAGAGATCAGCCATGGTAAGGTAGATTATGCCTGGATCTGCCTCCGTCCCACTAATGGTATGGGTCTTTCCGCAACCTGTTGCCTGTAGAGTGATCAGCGGTGTACATTGGAATGTGTCGAATGGCGTACGCCATACGCGAATACGGTAGCATTATAGCCGTCTAGCAACCCGTTAAGCAATGGCCTTGTGGTAGCTGCGTACACCTCCTCCTGTCGTGCTTCCCCATCAAAGACTTTGTCAAACATGAACCTTTTGTCCTTGTAACGCTTTGACCCCGGAGGCATAAAGCCCCGCTCAACAAACGCACGCGCCTTGTCCTTCTCGTCCGGATCGAACGTGAGGATGCGATCATCCACGATCTGGACGACGTCTCTGAGGGGTGCTGAGACCACCAATGATTTACCGGATGTCGCAAGAGTCCCATCCCCGCGGATTGTTGTATCATAGCATGGTTCTGGCAGGCGCGCTGCCTCCCAGGCGGTCGGAGGTCTTACGCGGACTTGCTAATGTTAGAAATAGTGTACGACATGCGAGGAGGACTGGGCGTACCCGCGACGGTAATTGAGCCAGCTGCAACCATGAGGCGTGTTCAATCAGTGGCCAGGTTGAAAACCGAACGCGTCCAGCGCATCTATCACGTGATCGTGCTTTAATTGCTGCCATGTCCACCGATAAGTTGATCGTAGACTCTCCCGCAGATTTTCACGTTCACCTGCGACAGGGAGAGCTCTCCAGGTTGGTCACGCAGCATGTTCGTAAAGGCGGATTCGACTTGGCATACGTGATGGTGAGCGATGTCGTTTCGACTAGCGCTACCTGCCCCCACCGAGATTTAGCCAAATCTCCAACCCCCGATTACCAAGGCAGACCAGGCAGTAGAGTACAAAAGACAGCTACAGGCAATTGACAATAAAGTCGACTATCTGATGACCCTCTATCTCTCGCCGGATCTCACTCCCGAAGAGGTCAGAAAGGCAAAAGAGGCAGGCATCGTGGGGGTCAAGTCATACCCCCGAGGCGTCACCACTAACTCGGAGGGTGGGATCGAGTCATACGAGGTCTATTACCCTGTCTTTAAGGAGATGGAGGATTGTGATCTGGTCCTGAATCTGCACGGCGAAGTTCCGTCAGATGCTGCGTCAGTAAGCAGTAGGAGGCTGTTCGTTGCACTACTCGCCTTGAATGAACCACAGAACACCTGCGTACTGAACGCAGAGGAAAAGTTCCTCCCTCACCTCAGGAAGATCCACCATGCCTTTCCCAAGCTACGCATCGTACTCGAGCATGCAACGACAAGAGCAGCCATTGAAGTTGTCAAGTCGCTCGGTGATACGGTAGCGTGCACGATTACGGCGCACCACCTCATTATGACGGTCGATGATTGGGCGGGTCAGTCTTGGAATTACTGCAAACCTGTTGCCAAGTATCCGAGCGACCGTGAAGCGCTGCGCGAAGTCATCCTCGAGGGTGGGTACTGCATTGTGTCCCCTCGTGTTTCTGTGTGACTTGCTGCAAACCTTCAGGGCATCCGAGGTTCTTCTTGGGATCGGACTCGGCACCCCACCCAGCACGCTCCAAGTCTGTTGCGTCACCTGCCCACGCCTGTGCCGCAGGGGTGTATACGTCACCGATCTTATTGCCCCTTGTCGCGCACACGCTAGATTCGTTTGGCGCGCTAGATAAGCTCCAGAATTTTGTAAGCAGCTACGGACGGGCTTTCTATAGACGCGGTGGGGGCACCAACGCTCGGAGGGTCGTGCTTGAAAGGGCAAGGGGGTGCCGAGTTGAAGATGCGTGGACGTTCTGCGGCGAGACTGTTCGCCCGTTTTGGGCGGGAAAAGAGCTTGGCTGGCAGATCACGGAGCAGTAGGGAAGAGTACTTACCAGGGCGGTGCTAAGGCGGTGCCACTGGCTGTGATTGACACGGGCCCAAGTTACAGTATCGTGCACAATGTTGACGATGTTGCAGTGCCTCTTGGGTTCCTCCGGGCTGTGAGTGCATCCGGGCCAGGACATGCTCGCCGTGTAGACAACCAACCCACTTGCGATATTTCCACCACATACCAGCACGATGCGCAGAGTCTCGGGCGTTAGTTCGGGTGCGTGTCTCCGAGCGCGATGCTGCCAGACGGTCGCTGGAGTAACCATCCCAACGCAGCACGACAAGACACGGATGCGATCTTGTCTTACTACCAGTCTGCCGACGCCAACCGAGGCCAACAAGACGGACAGGAGCTGTCAGATCCATTCTCGACCACGTCATCCGAGTCCAACAATGCCACTGGCACGCGCTCCACCTCACCTTCTCAGCTTCAAGCCGGTCCACGCGTCGCATCGCCTCTCGCAGGCTCCTCGACATCGACGACCGGTGCTCATCGCAGGACCAGCATTCCTTCTCAGGGAGGCACTGACAGAAGGCGTCTTGCCATCGTGGAGATGGACACCCCCAGGCAATCCGTCCAGGATCGGACTGAGAAGAGTACTGATCATGGAAGTCGGCCCCCCGATTCCGGTGGCGGTCCTCCGAATAATTTGCGTACCTGCCTCGAGGCCCGCTTAGGAGGTCTCGCATTGGTTGCACCGCCAGACGCGTCTCCTCAGAGCTACTCGGCTTTGGCCCCACACAGAGCTACTCCTGTGCCCGGCTCCCAGCCTTCCATTACCGTCAATCATTGTTCATCCAGCAACCAAGCTCGATCATCAGACACCTTCGGAGCCCCCCCAAAAGGTGTCAGACACGTACCCCGTAAGTCTTCCCGCGAGGTCGCCATTGTTGGCACAACTAGCTTTCCTGGCTCTGCATCGGTTCTACAGCAATCAGCCAATCCGTCTGCCACCGAATCGCTTAGGCCACCGTTATTTCAGATACCGCAGTCGAGGTCACCGTCTCCCGGAGTTTCCGACATATCTGACTCGGGCTGTTCAACTGGCCGTGGACGTCAGAGAAAAGATGCCCTTACACCTGGCGTCAGCCCCGTCAAAGAAGTCAAGGAATTCCTCACTCCTGTACGAACGCCGAACATCGGCGAGTCAAAGCATATAAGTGATCGTGTTGCTGGGCCCATTGTCATCAGTCTCTTTCCTCAATCTCCACCACCTAGTCCTGTATTCTCAAGCACATACTCTAGCACACAAGATCTCATGTCTCCCAGAACCAGTCTCTCCACCTCATCAACCGCGTTGACGTCTCCCGCTACGACACCTTCTCCATACTTGCACTATCAACCCGGTATTCACGCTACTGCAGGTCCACTTCCACTGCCTCCTCAGGCCGTCTTCAGCATTGACTCCAAGTCGCCACCCCCACCACGTCCTCCTAGGTACTCGCCCGTTCGAAAGAAAGAGGACCTGGAAGCCATGAAACGGGCGTTACAACTACCATCACATGTTACTACTGCTCTTAGAGCGAAATCTTCTTCTCCATCGACCGAAAACCAAGTTGTGTCTACCACAAGTCCGCGGCAGGTGACTACATCAGTTTTTCCCGCAGTTGCTCCTACGGATAGTCCTCCGAGGTGTGTAGTTTCACATTAGCGCTGAGCGGAATCTATGAAATTAATTTTGGGTCAGCTCACACGAAAGCTTTGGTTTCGATCCCAAACCTCATCACGTTCGAGAAGGCGCATTTCCTCCATCAAGGTTGTGCACATCAGATTCTGAGGCCTCCAGTTCTCTACATGAGACCACTATTTCGTCGCCCCGTCCTGACTCAATGGATGATCTAGTAGCCTCTATAGGTCTCGCAATCGATGACATGGGGATTATAAACTCCTGTGACGTACCACCCCCAACTGTTGTCGAACCCCCACGCGGGCATGAAAGCCGGGATGGTGGGAAGGGGCTAACGATCCGTCGCACTGACAACCTGCAGACTAGCTTAAGCCGTGGTCTTAGTCCAGAACGATCTCATATCGACCCTCTCCCATCTTCGCCTCGCTCTGACGAAAGTGCGGGATATACTTGGGTAGACCCCGACAAAACGCTCACTAGCTCAGAGGAACTAGTCCCACCTGTTCCGGCCAAGAACGGTCACTCTTCCTTGGACACGAAGTCACTGAAGGATGCGCTTAACATCAAGCGTTTCTCCTCTTTGCCACGCACGCCATCGCTAATGTCGCTCAACCGACCATCTGTAGCGAGCAAGCGCTCTTCCGGAACCTCGCCACCTTCGGTCGCTCACTCTGTGTGGCATCCAAAATTCCCAGTTCGGAAGACAAAGTCGGCTAACCCGGCTGCGATGTATTTTGCAGATGTGACAGTTAAACGGACCTCCTTGGAACGATCAATAGGTTATGCTTACAAGATTAACGAGTTGTACAATTGTGAGTGTGGTCTGAGTAGTTGGATTGCTGAGACCAGGTACAAAGGCAGGTTAGATCACTACCATTAGTGACGTCTAGTTAATGTAGTTCATCCCGCAGCGCTTCATCCTCACTCATCAGCAAAACACTCTAACGTGAATTCCTCAAGAGGACCCCGTGCTCCTTCTACTTCTTCTCCGTCCATCGCACCCCGCCATATCTCTCAATCATCCACCGATTCAGGCGTCACGTTTCCAAGAAGGGCTGATGCATACTCTGCCACTGATCTCGCCCCGCGTGCTGCTGGGGATGCCAGCCCACCCAATGCACCACCCCCTCTGCCTTATCCTGGGCTGGCTGCAACCCCCCGCAACGCTCCCTCTCGTGCATCTACGATGATGGCAACCTCGTCGTCCTCGTCTAGTCGCTCGGCTGTTTCTCCCTCAGTAACCAAGTCCTCCGGAGGCTTCTTTGCTTCGCTTGGACGTAAAGCTAGTATCAAGAAGGAAAAGCCTCTAACTCCTCCATCTCCTGCGAAGACACTATCCAAAAGCCCTCCTAGGACCGGGAACGAGCAACCTACTCCTCGCTCAATAAATCTACCACCTGTCGCGCAATCTGTTCCCGGTGGCCCCCGGGCGCCTCCCAATCGCGTGCATAGATCGCAGACTACTCTTATCACTTCCCAAAATTCTATAAATGGAGCAGGTGCCCAACGCTCTAGTACGATGGCACGCAGACCCTCCTTTCGCGACGGTTGTGGGAGCACTAGTATACAGCAACAGAATAGTCCAATGTCGGAAGCGGAGTTTAACCGACAAGTCGATAAACTCGCAGCCCTTCTACCGAAAGCCGACAGAAATGTACTCGCTATCTACCTACGCCGCGCTGGTCAGGATATATTAGCCATTGGACAATATCTTGAGGATGAGAAGAATGGCACTCTTCGACATGAATGATATTATTTTCATCTCACCTTTGTTCTCTTCTTTTTGCTTCGGTCGGCTTAACTATCATGGATTCTGATATGCATCGTGCTCTGCCTTATGACGACGAAGATAGAAGTCCTTGGTGCCTACGCGCTGATACATGTATGTTCTCTACTTGGTTTACTAGTCTGACTTAATGCAAAACGGGACCTGGGTCTTGATGTGCGTGTGCAATTTGCTCCTGTGCGAGATGAGCGTTCATCTCGCAGGTTTGAACCCCCTTTTCATCGAAAGGTTGAATGCTGCAATGGAAGGGTTAGGGGGCTTGGAACACAATAGATATCTCACAAACGTCGTTGTGGAGTTGGATGCGACCTCGCTGATCCCGCACCCCATCCGCTCGAATCCGGTTGCAGCCCTGAGTGTCTCCCTCTGACAGAGTTCGGAAAAAGCAAGTTTTCCACTTCGTGAGCGCTATCCGATCTTTCAGAAAGAGAGCTAGCCACGAAAGAGCGATCGACCGTGTTCAGCGGATGACGGTGCGTGGAGACGGCTCGATTGGGTACGTTAGAGCGTGGTGCCGCCTGTAGTCCGGTATGCCCCTGTTGCATTCCAATACTCCCTTTTGTCACGCGATTAATGAGAGGTGTCCGTTGTATCTGGCACAGTGTTAGAGCCAAGCACAACTAATTCGGCCTGGAGCTACCCCGATAGCCTCCATACCACCCACTACAGCCCCTATATCGACTTCTCCAACCGGTTGTCTCGGCTGGTTGTCCAGGGAACGGGAATAACCAAAACCATTCACTGGGGGCTGGGCTGTAGAGGAAGGGTCAGGACCAAGTAGGGCCCTCCTCTTTACTCTGTCGAGCTGGGCCTAGACCAATCTCGGTAAACTTATTCACCATCATCTGAATTTGACGAATTCTACCTTGAGTTTTTGATATTCCTTCTCCCGTTCTCTTGAAGTATCCTGTACTTCATGAATTCTCCGGCGCTCCAATTCAAGGTCCCTCTCCAGTTCTGTTCACAAGACAAGAGAAGACGTCATGTCATTTGGACGGTACTGTTCTTTACCTGCAACTTTACTTCCAAGAAGGGTGATCTCCCCATTGGCTGAGATTTAAAATTACAGTCGTAATGAAGCAGTGTACGAGGATAGCACGATGGAGCGTACCTTCCCTTATGACGTTATCCAGTTGTTTCTGCAGTTGAGCATTCTTATCGTTAAGACTTCGGGTAACGGCATGCTGGAATGAACTATATGACACCACACGTGCAGAAGGCACGGTGCAAGGCTTGAGTGACGCACTTTTCTTGGTGTATCTGATACTGCCAAAATGATAGCGCGCTTTTCCACTGTAAACCTGAAAAGAAAAAAAAATTAGAACCATACGGACCGACTGCAAATCTCCATGATGACGGAAGGGCTCAGCCCTGAGAGGACGGACTTGCAGCGGGATTAGGATAGGGGTGGTATATGTCGCAGAGCGTCGACGCACTGTCTTGTAATCGTTTGTCGGACGTAAACAACAAACCTTCTCTCTCGTCAATCACAATCATAACGATCAAGTCAGCATATTACCACCACGTCGTCCCTATCGGAATAACGACGCCTTGAAGACAGGACACACGAGACGAGATATATCTACTCACGGCTCGGTAAGCGATGTTTCGCAAGCTACGTGCATCAGAGGTCGCTAGGAAACAATAGCAGCGGAATATTACCCGGGCAAAGCCGAGACATGTTGAACAATTCGTTGGCACATTCCACTGAGTGTCAGTGTTTCAATAATAGACCGTCCTGAAATACCATTGGCAAAGTTATCAACCCGGAACGACTTACGACAGAATATATGCGAGCCTATCCCCGTGGTTCTGCTTGATTTTGTCTCTTTTTGAGCACTATTGGCGACTTACATGTCGTCTGAGTAGCCCGCCCACAATGGTTTTTGGATGAACGGGATGCCAGAGAACATCAAAAGGGATCGATTCCGCCTACGCACCACGACTGCTTTGTCGACCAACGATTTCCTGCAATTGAGTCGGTTACACTTTAGGTCCGAATCCATATTGTGGTACGGTGAGGGTTAAGTAACTAATTCAGTACGGTTTGTCGATGCGAGTGACTTCGAACTGGATAGAAGGAATTTCCAAGTATAGTAGTTGCGTAGCACATGTTGCTTATCAAATACCCCTACCAATTGCACGAGGCGAACACTCGTGGGTTCTTATGCTGCGAAGAATAAAAAAAAAAACACAAGCCCTCATTCATCGGTGGGTCGATAATAAATTTATGAAAGAGAATAATAGAAACTACATTGTACGAAGATGGATAGCAGTAAGTAAAAGTATCGCTAGTTAGCGTCCATGTCCAGTGGAGCCGACACGAATGTGATAATTAGTGGTGGGCGTGGATGCGACCGTAATAAGTCCCGAAAAAGGTGATGAAAGATGGATACAGTAAACCATCAGGGTCTCCACGTGTGTCGAGCTGGTGTATTGGGTATGCTTATCCGAGGGCGATGGGTGGGTGGTTTTGAAGGTGTGATTGGACGAACAGGCAGTCCATCTATGTTTGCACGCCGCATAAACTGCAGAGGGGCCAATGGCGACCCTGGCGATGGAGAAGACTTCACAGTGTGTGGGCTGCGAGTGCCAGGTGTGGAGATGGTGAAGGAAGGAAGGAAAGGACCCGAAGGTTCCGGAGTACGTGGAGGCGGGGTCGAGGTAACCATTTCTGGAGCTTCGAATAAGGCCGCCGAACTGATCCACTTTTCTTCTCTCGATCCGAACCGAGGCGAACCGAACTGCGGGGGTGATTCAGGAGGTATTATCCGAAACAGGTCCGCAAAATGGTCTTTGATGAACCTAAAAGAATATAAGTACACGTTAATGGTTTTTCATCACAACTGGATCGCGTACTTAGACAGTTCCTGCCACCCGCCACCTACACGAACCATTACGGTTTGCGATCGAAGGATTCGGCAGAAACATAGTTTAGGCTCTTGATCACCGATCCAGTATTTGCCGCTCTGATCCTTCCATGTGTCAGCAACGACCTCGACATTGATGTTTACAGGAAGTTTGTTGACAACGTCTCCAACGGCAACATCGAGCTTATTTTTCGGATCGGCGACATATGCTTTCTTGGGTGCTGACTGTGTCCGACGAGAAGGTGTCTGAGCCCTGTTTACTATGGGGAATGGTTGCCTCGGGGCGCGGGCCCAAGTGGACATGGACGAGGAGGACCGGGGTGGATTCGCTCGCGAACTTGATGACATTTCTGATGGAGTAGGTGACACCCGTGATCTAGTTTGTGCACGAGGCCGTGCAGAAGAGGTCGGGACGGGAGTGGAAATACTGGATGACATACTAGTTGTGCGCTGCCGCGAGGCAAAAGTAGAGTTGTATATGGAAGATGAAAAGGCTGGTGACGCCGACTTGGTCGGTCCAGAAACTGAGCGGGTGGTATCCGTTGATGACATGGATAGTTTACTTGACGAACGGCGGTGACTGGTTGAAGAACTGGATAGTGTACGTCGGGAGGATGAATGGTTTGGCGTTAGGAACTTGCCTCCGCCTGACCCACTTACCGAGAGGTTCGAGTACCTACCGGCTTTTTCAGTGTGAGAAAGCCCGGGGTTGTTCGGACGACTCGATCCTCCCGGATAAGAGCTCACGGTGGAAACAGATACATGGCTGTGTCGACTAGAGCTTGCTACACTGGATGATCGCGACCTCTTGCCTATAATTCTGTCGTTGGCCATATCTTCCAGTTCCAACCAGGTTTGCTGGACACGTTGGTGCTCCGTGACAGTACGATTGTCGTCGTTAACCGGTTCCAAGTATGTTGTCATCTGAGTCACCAGCCGCTTGGTAAAGCCGATTCGAGCACCAAGCTGCTCTTCTGGGGGCAAGCGAGGCATTGAGAGGTGTGTGCTAGACAAGGGTCCTGCAGGAGCTGCTGGATAGCTGTCGATGTGTTCCAGAAGGTCACTCAGCGCCAGGTCGCATTTATAAGCTATATCCACGAAATCTGCTAATTGGCGAATACGCTTCATAAGTTCCCGTGAAACAGTGAGTTCATTCCTCAGTGACCGGAGCTCTAAGTCGGTGGCGGGTAGGAGCGTCGAGGAAGGCAAATCCTCAAACGTACAGAGGATGGTAGAAAAAGAAGTGTTCATCTTTCCATACTCATCCAAGGTTGGCAATTGTGCGACGAGCGCCGACGTTGCAGCGGGCCTAGCAACTTCATCGATGTTGATCAACCGCAGACTCTTCCTTAGAGTAACAATTTTGCCGAACAATTCATCTCTCCCTTGACTTTTGGTGGGTGAAGGTGAAGGGGCTACCCGCATGCCAAATATATCTACGGTCGAGTCAATGTTGCAATGATGGCAACCAAGAGAACGAACCTTCTTCCGGGTCATTAGACGTCTTTGATGAAGTAAGGTCATTCCTTTGGATAAGCTCGGAGGGGGATCTGTTAACTGAGTTTCCGCGTGGCTCGGCCTCTTCTACCTGTTCACATTCGGTGGCGCTTGAACTCCGTTCCTCTGACTTGGCTTTTGCTGTGACTTCGCTTCGTCCAGATATGTCAGCTTCCCGTAGGAAAACGAAGGCCATTTGTTGTTCTTGCGCCATGAGAAGTACCTCCCGAGGTTCCTTATCTGCTTGCTCTTGGCGATGTTTCTCGCCATGAATAACCGACTCCTGACCCAGCCTTTCGGCCTCGCAAAGAATACGTTGCTCATGTTGCCTCTGCTCCGCCATAAGCCGCTCCGCCTCCGGAAGGGTTGGGCTGTCTAAGTGCTGGCGTTCTTCCTGTTGCCTTTTCTCCTCTGTAGCGCCTTCATGCTGAATACGTAAAGCCTCAAGCCTTTGGGATTCGATAAATAGAGCATCCGATATTTTGCCCCTAGCTGCGGCTGCTCTGTCAGCCCACGAGTTAAACTTGATTTCTAGGTCGCCCACGCTTCGTCGACGCGATGAAAGCAACGCATCGTCGGAATGTGAGTCGCGGGATGCCGATGCGGACTCCATGTTGCGAATGGATTCTCTTATTAGAGATAACGAACGAGAAATGCGAGAGCGATGGTGGGTACAGTGCACCTCGATAGCTCTCGATAGCTCTTGCAAGTCTCGGAGTTTTGAATCGGCCAACGATATCGAGGTAATAGAGTGCCACACTGACTCGAGATCTTGAGTGACTTCACGTAAATCATAGCTGGTCGAAGATATCGCAGCATCAACTTCTCGGGCCACACGAGCAAGCTGGAGGCGGCCGGCCTTCCGGCGTAAACTCTCCGCCTTTCCGCTCAGCCTCATGATGAAAAAGTTAGAGTCCGCGCGAACACTATCGTCCAAGTCCGTAAGTGAAAAAGGGAGTTCGATAGCGGTAGGTGTCGCAGAAGCGCCGAGTCGAGAGTCAGTGAAAGGGAATTTCCTGTGGACAAAGATGGTAGTGGCCTGATCGCGAGGATGTGGAGCGACAAGAGGCACACGACGAGGGACGCTGTTGGCAAAAGTCTCGGCAATGTCACAGATGGAATCAGTTTCCGACTGCAACTCCGAGTGTGCCTCCGAAATGCGCTCAAGGGGTAAATCCCCTGACAATGCCTCTTCGGTAGCGGCATCGTATCGTATGACCAGGTCTTCGATCCGTACTTGTAGATCGTTTACTTCCTCTCGAAGCGAAGCCATAGCTGCAGACTGGGATCTGACCGCGTTCCAGAGCCATATCATCTGGTTGACGTTCTCTAGCCGATTCACGAGTCCACCGTGGGTCCGAGCGAGGAAGGAATCTAAAGATGAAGATCCGGATAGGGAAGCAAGAGGTACTGCAACATCGTGTAAAAGAGTCTCGCGTACTGTATCGAGGCGCCGAAGCATGTCTGGCGAGGAAGCAATAGGGTCGAGAGCACGAAATCGAGGTGTCTCGGGGGTCATGGGATCTGTACCAGTTACGTGCGATTGTTTCCATTTCTCCCTCTCCATCATTTCTCCTATCTCACTCTGAATGTTTTGCAATGCTTTCAGGGATTCATCCATAATTAACCATATCTTCCTGACAATTCTGAGGTGGCCCACCCGCGTGTTAGTGTCGTCGACAAGCACCCGCAATCTGTCGCATGCAGCTACCAAGTCGTCGAGCGTACTAACTGCACGTTGCTTAAAGGAGAGGTCGACCCCGGGTCGGTCCAAGTTAAGAAGGGCTAGCCGAAAGGGAAGAGCGAGCTTGTCGGCGGCGGAAGTGACTTGTTCTGCTTCCTCCAGTAGAGCCGGGAGTAGAGCGAGGAATGTAGCATGCGTGGTGGGTTGGAGGCAAGTCTCAGATGACAGGTCTGGTGGTGATCCGTCTCCCTCATAAGCAGAAGTACCATGCGAAAGGCGGTCGATGATAGAGTGAAACTTTGACAGCAGCTCGCTTGCAGACTGGGAAAGGAAATCGACTTCCTTAACGGCCTCGTAATTAGAACGGTACTCTTTGGCAAGAGTATCTACATTGGTGACCAAATCCGAAGCGTTTGTGAATTCTGTGGATAGAATTTGGACAAGCGTGTCATTAAACGGCAATTGATCCGGAAATAACGGGTGAGTCGGTCGAGGAAAAATGCCTGGGCTGGACATCTGGTCCCCCCGTAGTGCGAGACGTTTGACAAGAGTGTCGGCTCTGGAGGTAAAGCTTGAGCTCTGTCGAGCAACAGGATGACAAAGTTTGGCGGTCTCGACCTCTTCCAAGAGAGTTTGCGCCGCATTCTGATCTTTAATGGTCTCGACGTACAGTTCGTCGGCCCTGCCGAGAGAATTACAGCGAGTTCACGATGAGAACAAGAGACTTCTCACTTTCGCCACTGCATTACAATGTCCATAACAAACTTGCCGACGTCCTCCACCTCATGGATACCCTTTTCTTCAAGCCTATCCTGCTCGTCGAGCAATTCCTCGGGAATAGGTTTTCTGCTGTTGTCTATTAATTTGTCCAAAGCCTTTCCCGCAGCAGCAATTCTTCCATATCGAAACGATGATGCTTTTCCAGCGAATTGGGCAGCGTCGCGGGACAGCAATTCCGCGAGCTTGAAGCGTGCGGTTCTAGAAAAACCGGCAGTGGAAGATGCGGAAGTGTCAGAAGCCATGGAGGCAATAGATCCTCTGCGTGCAGGAGGCCGTTCTTCGGGCTTCGCCATGACTTCATAGATGGACGGAGACCATCGAGCACGAGTTGCGAGGAACGTTTCGACGTCGGTCAAAAGCTTCTTCAGATCTGCCCAAGCAGCAGTGCGGTGCTCCTCCCAGCTGAGCCGAACACGAAGAAGGTCAAGGTTTTCCGAACGGTCTCGGAGAAGGTGAAGGAGCTTGTCGAGCTCGTAGATGGTTGTGAGAGCGAGCTCGATGAGATCAGTGTCCTCCGGAGAGAGATGACGTTGGGTAGCAGCTGTTATATGTCGGTAAGTGAGAAGAAGAGAACGGCAAGTATATACCCTTTGTGAACTTTCTGAGCTTCTTGAGCTCACCCGAGTCAAAGATCTCGGTTTCCTTCTCGATCCTGTCGTGTTCCGCTATCCAGTCTTGGAGCTGTTCGCGAGAAGGGAGGCCAGGCACGGAGTCGGCGGAAGCGCGGACGGCGTCAACGCCTGCGAAGACTTGGATGGGGGGCAACTGCTCGAGAAACTGGACCAAGGTGTGGGGAGGGGAACAGACGGAGGGCAGTTTGGACCCACCTTGATTTTCTCCTCTATCCATGCTTTGCGCTCGCTGAAGGCTTGAAGCTCGATGACCTCGTGGGACTCCAAGGTTTCTTTCTCGGGGTCGTTGGACTTGGCGGGGGAACTCGGGGTCGGTTCGGCGCCAGTGAAGGGGAGTTGGGACGGCATGTCTTGCTTGAGGTGGGTAATGTACAGGGCATCGCCCGTGGAGACGGCCGTTGACCCGGATACCAAAGTATGTACTCGACGGGGTGTGGTCCACGTGTTAGCTAAGCATCCCCCGCTCTGTCTGCGATGGCGTCGACGGACAATGTCCTCCTCAGACGCCCAGCCGTCACCACCGTCGTCTTGCTCTCCGCCCTCCTCGTCCCCGTCGTCGCCGTCCCCTACGCCCTCACCCGCAGGCGCATTTCCCGCCTCTCCCGCCAGATCGACCTCCTCCTCGCTGCCAATGCCGATCTTCGCCACGCCGTGTCCAAGACTGCCCACGACATCACCCTCAGGCAGGAGGAGCTGGCACGCGCGTCGTCCCTCCTAGACAGGTCCAGGAACGAGATGTCGCTCCTGCGCCGTGACATATCGCACACCCAAGCCCAGCTGAACTCGTTCCAGTCCGCTACGCGTGCAGAGCTGCATGCCCTCCTGGAAGAGGGAAAGCTAACGAGGCAAGCCCTGCCTGCCAGTGCATCCGGTGTGCACCCAATATCCGCCACTGATGCTCACCTCCTTTAGACATCGCCTCGATCTCTTTCCTCTACTTGGCTCGTCGCTCGCTGATGTTGCAGCATTCATGCACCAGGTAGAGCTCCTCCAGGGCGTTCCCTCGTCGACTATCCATGATCATGGTATTGAGAGGTTGCGTTCGTTGGCCCTCAAGCTACAGAACCCCCCCACGCCCAAGGTAGGGTCCCACACAAGGTCTTTGAGGCGGATCTCACTCAGGGGCAGTCTTGATGCTTTCCGCGCGTGCTTCGCCGCAGCTAGCGTTCATACCCTGTCAAAGACCTTGCATCTAGTGAAAGTAGACTTGCTGCGGTACTGTAGGTATATTCCATGGACCATGTGTACACTACGCAATTATAAAGCCGTGGTTGCTCAAAGAGTATCGAAGACGATGGGGACGATAACCAAACTACTCAAAGTATCCTACAGTACGCTTTCAATACTTCGTTAGTCATACACATCGAGTACGTGTAACACGTATCATCGTACAAGCATACGAGCAACATTCATGAAAACAGCCAAAGCTTGTACCACTTTCGTTTTTTCTTGGCAGGTGGCGGAGGTTTGGGTGGTCCCGGTAATCTAGATATGTTATCAGAACCAATCCGCACCCTTGCTTGCGCACGCACTTGTACACAAGCACTGGATATTCCTTGCGCAAAGAACCCATTGCTTGTGTAATTTGCGCTTGGTAGGCTAGGCGGATATGGTCCGGGATGAGTAGCTTCCGCCTCCAAATAGCGACACTGTTTCCCGAATGCGATGGGAGAAACACAAAGACTATGGTATGCTTAGCCGGGTCATAGTAACCAACGGACTCTTGTAAGATCTTATCCATGGTTTGTTGGATCTGAGTCCACGTAATCCAATCAAAGGCAGGCTCGCTGGGGGAATGTACGGGTCGGTAAGCAGCATTGACAATCAACGCGCCTCGTTCTCGCGTCTGCAGGAATTTTTGTAGCTGGAAAATTGTCAGAATTTCAAAAGCATACAGGGGGACTGTGTGGCCTCACACCAAAGGATGCGATCCCGAATGACATAGAGTCTATCCAACTCAAAAGGGTTGAGACTCGTTCGTCTTTTTCCGGGGAAAACGACCAGTGAAAGCGTTCCGAGGCCTTCCGTTGCTTTCCGTCAAAGGCGCGTTCTACTCCCTTCAATCCTTCCCCTCGTGACTCGACAAAACGGATATCTGTTATCCGCTGCATTGCCGCGCGACCTGGTTCACTCTCATTGGATGGTGTGGCCCCTGAATATGCATAGGAAAGCGTCTTTGACATCGGAATCGTTGAAAGTCCAAGTTTGTTCTGCGGCAGAGCATTGACGACGAAGTTTTCAACAACAGCCGAGGGAGGAACAGAAGGGGTTGAAGAGGGGAGCATGGACGCGCGCACCGCACTGGGAGAAAAACGAACCCTGCGACCCCACGCATCTGGTACCGCGTCTTCTTGATCCTCTTCGTCGTGTAGATCGCTCCATCCATCGCCAAGTCCCCATACATCGTGCACTTCTTCCTTCCGTCGACCACCACTCTTGCTTTGGTATTGTGGTTGGGTCATTTGGTCTTGACGAGGTGGCTTCGCCCTCTTGCTTTCGTCCCTATAGTGCTGCATATGGGATTGGTGCGGCCGAGAGGATGGTTGTTTCTGCCAATTATTTGTAGCAACGGACGTAAATGTTGCCCCGGTATTCGGAGGCATAGAATATGGCTGTTGGTTCTGTTGCGGATTATTCAGCAATGTATTCAAAATCTGGGACCGCTGCTGCTGAGATAAAACCGACTTGTTGCCGGTAGAGCTCGGGGAGGGTGGGATGATGGGATCAAAAGTTACCTTGGGTAGTCTTCGCGCCTCCTCGCCCCAGCTTTGCCATCCACTTGTCGGTACATGTGGTGTTGGTCGGAAAGTGGCGGAGTGCCCAGATACCGCATGATTCCATGTTGCAGAGTGATGTTGCTGAACCCCACCGCTATTTGCATCGCCCCACCCACCATTTGTTCCCCATCCATTATTCTCACTGTTCCGGTCGCCTTGGTCATCCCACCCATCGTCTTCTTCCCATTCGTCATTTTCGGGAATCCAGGTGTCCTGGTGTTGCTGTGGATTTGCGTAACCCCCCCAATCATTCGTTGAGCTCTTGTGAGCGCCTGCCGCGTTGGCACCGAAGCCTTGGTTTGGCAACGTAAGCTGGGGTCGCTGTCGAGAGTAGTATGACTTTGTGCGATCCCTTCCTCCAGCAGGCTGCCTCTGCAGGGGCTGGAGAGGTGATGGAGCCATAAGTGCTTGAGGGGCAGCAGTCCCCCAGTCGTCCGAGTCACCTATATCTCCATTGCTATTTTCGGGTGGCGCAGTAGCCGCCCAGTCATCAGCTGAGTGGTGACCAACGTCTTGCCACGACTCCTCTTCCACGCCTTCTCCAAGGCCATCTAAAGGGGGCCGGTCATGCTAATCAGCGATCGCAAAATTTCGCGTGGCAGCAAAATGAAATTCACCAGAGTGGCCGTCGAATTCCTGTTGTTCCTCAATCGTATCGACGGGTGCAGGCGGATACGGGATATGATGCGCAGCAGGCGGTGATGAAACTATCAGTGGAGGCGGCGGGGAGGGTGGTGGTGGTGGGGCACTGTCAAGGGCGGCCGACTCGGGAATAGGTGCCACTTTGTGCTTCCCCTTCTTTGTAGTGGTACTATTCTTCCCCATCCTTTGTGAGTGATATGCAATTCCTCGACTCGTGGACGATGACGCGTGAAACACGCGGGATAGATGAAAGCCTCAAGGCACCCGTGCCTTTGATGGAGCTGAGAACTTTGCGGGGCCGCGTTTGGCGTGCAGAGTAGACAGCAGACCTTAGTACGAAGGCGCTGTAGCAGGGGCCCGGGTGCCTTCCAGCAGCCCGACAGCACGGACGAAGGGACAGATCGACAGCGGGAAAGGAGCGGCCGGCCGAACGGTATATCTTGCTTCGGCGTAATCTCAACTCGGCTCACGAGCACAAGTGCGGAAGAAAGGAACACCCCGGACGACAACATGAGGCTTCCATTTACAAAACCACGTTAACCCTATTTCAAGGTCCACCAGTTATATCCTTTTAACTACCTCGTCCACGACTACGCTTGTGCTGCTCTTCCCACCAAGATCAGGTGTCAAATGTCTACCTTCTCTAATCACCTCGTCCACTGCGTTCTCAATGCGAGCAGCACCATCTCCATATCCGAGCTGGCGGAGCATGAGTGCGGCAGATCGGATCGCGGCCAACGGATTGGCGATGTCTCGGCCAGCGATATCCGGGGCAGACCCGTGGACGCTGGAATGACTAATGAACCCTTTGATCATCCATCACCATTACATTTGCAACTCACGGCTCGCCCATAACGAAGCTATCCCCTGCATTGACCGAAGGCACGAGGCCAAGAGAACCAACAAGTGCGGCTGCGGCATCTCTATATTATGGAGTGAAACTTAAGCGGATTCTCATGGCGAGTCACTCACGAAATAATATCGCCATAGAGGTTGGGCGCAACCATCACGTCATAAATACTGGTTAAAGTTACTCAACCAATTGGTAGAACGAGTTTTGAAATGCTTACTGTGGTTCGCGGAACAACCTATGAAGGATCAGTGAAAATCGGGTGAGACAGGATTGAAAACAAACCTATAGACGGCGCTGTCGACGAGCTGTTCCGCGACCGTGACGCTATCGTATTTCCCGTTTGTGCCAGGTAGTGTAGGAACACCACGGACGGTATCGCGGAAAAGGCCATCCGTGACGGACAACACATTAGATTTGTGAATGATAGTAACATGCTGAGGCAAGATCATTCATGTCAGCGAATCAAATTCTAAGCTACTGCACCGACCTTGCGGGGCCGAATCAAAGCAATCTTGAAGGCCATTTCCCCGATACGACGTGAGGCGTGCTCGGTGATAAGCCGTGTTGCTCGGGTTTCTGTCCCCTTCTCTCCAACTGTCTGTGTTTCTTCTTTAATATACTAGATCCCTTAGCTATGATCGAAGTATCTGCCATAGTACGCAGCTCACAAGACATTCAGTGTTCTCCCGGACGACCACGAGATCTACTGCTGGCTGTTCATTTTGGGTGGGTGATACCTACCAACATGGTTCACAATGCCCCGCATATGATGGAGGAGTATGCGCTCACAGAGGATACGGGCCTGATATTGGCATATAAATCCATTTTCTTGCGCAAGGCCACGATAGGCGATGAATAACCAACAACTTTGCGCGAGGGCGAGCTGACACGCTGGACATTTGTACAGCTGTGCGAAAAGCCCGGAACACGTCATACCTGACAGCTCCAAACAAAGCACAGTCGCACTCGTTTTTCAGTGCCTCGACTGTCTCATCCGGGAGAGCAGTGCCTGTCCTCTGAAAGCACTCAAATCCGGCAAGGAGGTCTATGAATTCAGTTTTTGGTATCGATGATCCAAGAGCTTGAATCGCGGCTTTTGCACCCTCGGTGGGGGTCAGGAGACAACGTGAGCAACAAAAATGGGGACACACCGGGAGGACTTCCCGACCAATCCCGTCAGCGGGAATCATGCCAATCTTGAGAGCATTCCTGGTAGTCGTGGCCATAGAACGGAGAGGTGCACTTAACGCCATCGTACTCGGTTGATACTCTTAGCTATGGAGTTGGATATACACGACAAGTGCGTGAGCCTCGCTGAGGTGTACAATTAGAAGGCTGCTATTCGGCCAATACACGGTCACGTGTTTTCACATGTAAGTCGCGTCCCCCAGTGCTTGCACATGTAGTACGATGCTCATCACTACAGAAAGTATGGTGGGCCAGAGCAATCACCAGTGCGTGTTGCTGAACACCACCAATGTTACTCTACAAACACATGGATCTTCCCTGCCATCGGAGGATGTCCCCTCAAAAAGGAGACCACCATCCCCAGACGAAGCACCTGCAAAGCGACCGCGCCTGGCGCGCTCAAACTTGAACAAAACAGAGGATGATGGCGACATCAACTTTGTTAAAATTCATACTCATCGCCGCACATTTTTCAGTCTGCTGCAGGCATCATCTCAGCGTCCACCATCTAGCTTTCCGCGGATAATATGTATGATCTCTTCCGAGTGACATTGATGTGCATTTATTTACTATTGGCTGCACAAAGTACCTTCGCGCCTCATTCTACGGTCCTTTGTGTCCTCACACAGGTCCGACGTGTTTAAATGCACCTCCCTCGCCGACCATACTTTCCTGACACCGCCCTATGCCTGCGCATACTCCTACGGTAATAGAATCCAATGCCTAATAGAATTCTACTCATGTCTTTGAGCAGGTGCCAAAAGTAGGGGCACTCCACTTCTTGTCGTAACTACGGAAGAAGGCTCTCTTTCAATCTTGAACACCTCCAGACGCCACGAATGGGATTTCGGTGTGTCTGCTTACAATTCATCCCTGGATTAGCTTGACTGCAGTCTATAGAACCTCAGCGAACCACTTTTCAACCACACGAAAACGGTATATTCGACGTAAAGTGGAGCTTGGATGACTCCATGCTTGCAACGGCATCCGGTGACAAGAGCACGCGAATTTCTTCCGTAGAAATGCAGAAGCCGTTGCAGCTGCTTCAGACCCATACCGCTTCTGTCAAGTGCATTGCGTGGGATCCATCCCACCGTGATCTCCTCAGCACGGGCAGTAGAGATGGGCAGATATGTGTTTGGGACCTACGAATGGCAAATGACCGTGCAAGGGACTGGGGAGACGTTCCAGTGCTACAGCCAGTCATAACCATCCATGGCGCACATGGTCAAGCGAAATCAAAAGGTGGACGCAAAAAGGTGGTTCCACTTCCACGGAGCGTCACGAGTATCCTTTATTCCGATACGCAATGTCACGCTCTAATCAGTAGTGGGTCATTCGACGGGTATCTCGCAACCGCCTATAAGGGTTCAGTATGCTTATGGAATTATTTAGCATCCTTAACTTGTGGGACCTCCGTCTACCGGCACCAAATGATTCCAAGCAACAGAAGAGATTGCCTTGCGCGTCATCACCCGATGACGCAACAACAATGAACGGATCGTCTCGCCCACGCGGAATCGCCAGTCTATGTGCTGGGTCTGGTCCGACATCTGGCCTCCTCTTTGCACTCGGAGCCGACTCACGGATGTATACTTATTCATCTCCCTCGTTGATACCATTGGAAGTGGTAACGCACCCGAACCTCAGAACCTCATTCTATGTTCGACTAGCTGGGTCACCCTGTGGACGGTGGCTTGCCAGCGGATGCTCGGGAAAAAGTGGTAGTTCGTTCCTGTTCGACGTTAGCAATATTACACAACTGTCCGTTCCGGATTATTGCAGAACATCATTGGCCGCCGCAGTAGAACTTCGAGGACAGACAGGAGAGGTCGGGGCCGTAGACTGGGCGCATGAAACACTGGCTACCTGTGCCGACGACGGTACTGTTAGGGTTTGGAGACCTAACTACGATGTCTATCAAAAGTGTCTAGGGGACCCTGAAGCAGAGACATGGAATTGGAGCTGGCCCCAGGATGCATACCCTTGCCAGAGGTGACTCCAGGTATCATTTTTATTATCTTTCGCGCCATCACCCCACTAGACTTGTAGCATAGTACGCCTCCGGATATCTGGACCGTGACTTTAGGTTGCTCAAGGCCCACCAGCCAGTCCCAGTCGCCAGATCTATGATAATAAAATACAGAGTATCCCGTAGTGGGACTTAATGACTGCCACGTCTAGTTTGACGGCACAGGGGTTCAAAGAACCTGTGCACAAATGGTGTCTATGTATATCATACATTGCTTTGGTCATCGGACCAGCCCCTGATATGTATGCTGGAGAAAATAAATTTCCTGTTGCAGTACAGTCTTGACCCCAACTTCTCTGAACCTGAATTTCACTATGTCAGAGAACACTTTCAAGTTGTTTGTTCTGCTTGGAGCAGGTGCGCTTGGAGCACCTTCAGCTCAGGTCTGTAACCTTGGGAACTGGTTGGTGCTTCACCTAACCTTAGATAATTAGTTGTTAATGAAGAACGGGACTTTAGTTGTCGTGTTCACTCGCCCTTCTTCCAAGCACAGGAAGCTTCCTCGTGGCACAACTCATGTGGCTGTTGATCTCACGGACTCGCCCGCACTTATTGAACACCTTTGGACGCGCAAGTGTAAAGTTGTCATTTCAGCAATAAACCATGTTCAGCAATAAACCATGTTCACCTTGACGTACAGGCACTTACATTCGAAGCCGCAAAGGGGGACGTGAAGTTGTATGTTCCGTCTGAATACAGAATTCCATCGGAAGGGCAAGAAGGTATCTTGGGTTAAAAGAACGAGTTTGTCGGTACGTGGTTTGAATTTAGGCCAGAGTCGGATATTCAGTGCATCCTGGATCAAGTTGAAGTAGCCGGAGTGCCATGTGTACGGCTTTACTTACGTCTAACGCTTTCAGAGGTGCCATCAAGGTGGCAGCTAAGGAGTATACCAGCCAGGATTGTTCATTCCATTTTCTTGGGGGGGGGGGGGGGGTCGATGGGATGGATAAGTGATATTAGTCGGAGAAGGTAGACAACACGCATCGTGGACTTCACTTGCCGATGTAGCAGATACATATTTCCCGTGAACAAGGTCCAGCGCTGAAAGCCATGCAGGTTATCTGGCCTATGTGCTCACACATCTTCCTCCGCAAGAGTCGCAGAATCGCCCGCTTTGCATTGAGAGTCAGCGTGCTAATTTCCTCCAGATCGCTGAACACTATGGCGACTCGGTCAGAGTCGTACATGCTCGACAATCCTCGATTCAAAGAGTATTGGCAAGCAAAGGTACAGGAGCAAGCACTGTGACATTCAACCTCAAGACAAAAGAAGAATGAGCACAAACTCGACGATGACCTTTGGCCAGACCACCATTGGCTCACTGTGCGGCAAACTCTTGGTCTGTAAGAAAAAAATTGACTACAATGAAGCAAAGTTCAGCATCCTTCCCAAGTCGAGGAGGGTGTCATCATATAACAAGTATGTATCTTGATTTCGAGCTTGATTGGTAAGTATATGTACGTCGTGTTTGACCAACTGTACTTCGTTTGTATTGTTAGTGGTTCGTATAGGAGAACATCGTTGGGACTGACGTATTAAGCAACCATTCAGTGCCCCTGAGGGATTGGATATCAGCGATGGTACGCAGGCGCAGGGCATGCACACCCTTGCGTTATTGGAAAAGCTGAGTGCGGAAAACGATCAATCAGAAAGCAACACACCTTGGTAGATGGCGTTTGTCTCCTCGCACCACATAGATAGACAAGCCTTGCTGCAAAAATCGGTCCCAAGTAGTCGATACTGAAGGCCACAACCCCGAACAGGATCGAATTACAAAGCAATTTAGGATACGTGCTTGACTACACAGCGGGTATACCAATGTGTGATCGAGATCAAGTGCGCGAACGATGTAAGAAGATGATGACGGTGCAGGACAACTCTACTTCTTTTGGATCGCGTTCACCAGCCTGATCGCAATCGATAAGCGGGATAGAGTCGACGACAAGAATTACATACCAATCAAGCCCTTCTTCTAAGCCTTCACCTTTCGTCGCACAACTGCCGCGCACACTCCACTGTCTCATGGTCTCCGCACCCGCAAGCCCTAATTGTTCGCTGATCTCTTCCGGCTTCAATGCACCCTCTACATCTTGCTTGTTGCAGAATACGAGGAGGGGTACGCCATTTAATTCATCCTCCGAGAGCATAGTTAACAACTCGCTTCGTGAAGTTCCAAGGCGGGAATGATCGGATGAGTCTATAACGTATATGATTGCGGATGTATTAGGGAAATAACATCTCCAATATGGCCTTTATGTGGTCAGCCCATGCCAGCGCACAGTGGCAACATGTGTTCTCACCGGATGCTCGACTGGCCCCCAAGGTCCCATACTTGAAACTTAATATTTTTGTACTGGTGCAGGTCAGAACAAAGAAACCAATATCGATGCTTCAAACGCACCTCCACTGTCTCAACGTTGAACCCGATTGCTTCGAGCCCAGATCCATCAGCTACTTCGAGTATCCAGTGTTTTGCCTAACACTCACTAGGTATCGTCGAAATTACTTCACCAATCTTGTTCATGATTATAAGACAAGTCTGTTTCGGACTGCGTCCAAGAATTCATACCTGCAACCTGTACAATATTGTAGTCTACACGTACATGTAAGACATAGGAGGTTGCGGCTGTATCGGTTCACTCGACGTACCTTTCCCGCCGAATCAAGACCAAGCATTAATATACGGACATCTTGGTCCTTGCTCCATCGTAACAGTGATGCGAACGAGTTGAGCAGCGAAGAAAACGTGAGACCCATGAGAGAAAAGCAGTGGAGAAGAACAATATTAATGAATTGGATGCTCCCGAGTCGAGTCCCCAGTTTTCACACCGGCGTGAGACATACGCAAGATTTATTGGCGCAACGTCGAGTGTCTCATTCAACATCTCCGCATATATTTACTACCTTGTTCTTTTCTAACAGTGGATACCATATCACTGTTCCTAATATCACATGTTCAATTATTTTTACTAGCTGCACGTACATGCACCAGCAACAACAAATGTCCGAAGAAAGTATCAAGAAGTCCAGTAAGAGACACCGGACGTCCGTCCGGGAGGAAAGAGGATCGAGTACAAAGAGAGGCAGAAATCCGGACACAGCAATTATAACCTTTGCCAAAGCCGCCAAGGCTCTGAGCCTTTGACCAAAGAACTTGAATCAGTGAAGGATTCCACGCTCAAGTTGATCTGGACGACAGATGATCGACTGTCCGTGGCGCTGGCACCCGGCCCGTCATCAGGTGCGCTTGACAAAGAAAAGGTGTTAGGGAGATGAAAACACAGCGTCGGCTGCGATACGATACTGTATAGGTCTGTTAAGTCTGAGCGAGGTGCTGTGACTGAGCTTGAGCCTCCCAAAAATACAAAACGCGTCAAGCAAAATCAGACGGTGAGCGACGTGCAAAACATGACAGAGATTTTAAACCCGAAGGATATAGCATTGTCCAGCTTACCCAGATCCTGCCATTGATAAGTCACTTTTCGGAGCAATCTCGCAGAGGTAGGTACTAGTCGCACGTCGAATTGAAAAAGTCTTCACTATCGTATCAGCCTTGTCATACGCCTTTGAATGATATCGAGGCATTAAAGCCTGGAAGTTCAATAAAGCCAGGCAGAACTGGCTGCTACGCAACGTTTGGTCGGAGCAGGCTGTAAGCGCGAAGTCTTCATTAGCACTCGAGTACATAACATCACACTCTGAGTAATACAGGCACCCAAGACTCACATTCCACTTGTAACCGAATACCTGGTTCGTATCAAGGGTGATGCTAGAGGTTAGTATGCCTCAATTCTCCTTTGCTCGCAGTTCTGAATTCGATCGCAGAAATTGGTCGGAGAGTGCAGATTGAAAAGATGTCCGAGGAGGCACCAATACAAAGCCCAGGTATCCAACCAGACAGCCGGTTCTACCGTCAATCCGCGACCAACTACATCAAGAGCTCGATCTATTTTCTATGCGCTCCACGAGAGCGACAAAGTTAGGATTACTGAACTCGCGGTAGAAAGGCATGGTATTGGACTCTACGACAAGACGATGTAATTGGGCACATGAACATAAACGATGGAAACGATTGGTAAGTCAAGCGGCAACAGTGACCTGGACGGCTGATGTGGCTTCGAGAGCAGTGCCAACAACAGCACGCGCCCGATGCTTTGCAAATGAATCTGCTGCCAATCTCACTGCTCCAGTGAATAGCTGCCCCTCCATCTTACGTTCACTGTCAGCTAGTCCCAGCAAGCCTTGGAAGTCCTTACGGACGACTTCGACAGCTTCAGCATTGATCACCACCGGCTGACCACTCCGCAGGGTCCGTGGAATACCCATAGCATTGACTTGACTTTCTGTCCAAATGGGTGTCACATCGTCCTTGCCGACGCCAACGTTGGCACGTCCACCAAGCTTTGCCCAGTCATTCGTGCGGTTGATGTTCAACTCCGTAAAAACGGCGTCAACGGCACGGACAAGACCATCAATTTGTTCGGCGGTATGGCGAGGTGTGACAGTGAACCTCAAGCGCTCCTCGCCAACGGCAACAGTGGGATAGTTGATAGCTTGGACGTAGATGTTGTGTTCGTGCAATAGCTTATCACTTGCGCGCTTAGCAAGCCCTGCATCTCCCACGAGAACCGGCACGATGTGAGACGGTCCCGGAATGACAGGAATATCCAGCTCAGCAAAGCGGTCCTTGACGCTACGGACGTTGACCTGTTTTAAAGCGCGGTCGCCAATATGATGTTTCTGGTACAAGATTGATGCACGAGATCCGGCCACGCTCGCTGGCGGGAGTGAGGTGGTGAAAATAAAACCTGGGGCATAAGAGCGGATCATGTCGATAAGATTGCCTGAGCCAGCGACGTATCCTCCAATGGAACCGTAAGCTTTGCCCAAAGTACCTGCAAAGGAGGTCAGAGGACTAAAGTGCAAATGTTGATACCCGGCTTGCCTGTAATAATGTCAACGCGGTCCATGACGCTACCCTTTATGGCCTCGGGACTCTGGCCTGCTCTTTTGTGCGCCTCGAAGTCAAGATGTTCCGCGACCCCAGCACCACGAGGGCCATACAATCCTACGGCGTGAACTTCGTCTAAAAAGGTCAGAGCGCCATACTTTTCCGCCAAATCACATATTTCCTTGATGGGCCCAATGCTGCCGCACATAGAATAGACGCTTTCGAATGCAATGACTTTTGGAGTTTCACGAGGCCACACCCTAAGCTTATTCTCTAGGTCCTCCAAATCATTGTGCTTGAAAATGACCTTTTTCGCACCAGAATGACGGATACCTTGGATCATGGAGGCGTGGTTAGACGCGTCGGAGAAGTAAACCAAGCCAGGTAATTTTAATCCGAGGGTAGAAAGGGTAGCGTCATTCGCAACGTAGCATGAAGAAAATACGAGGGCCGCTGGCTTCCTGTGCAGTGACGCTAGCTCATTTTCTAAAGCGAGGTGCAGGGCACTGTTTCCAGCAATGTTTCGTGTCCCCCCAGCGCCGGCGCCGTACTTGTCCAGAGTTCGGCTATGTGCAAAAATTAACGAGTGGGATCGACATTATGGCTTCCACGTACTGCATGGTCTCGAGAACAACAGGATTGTTTCCCATGCCGAGATAGTCGTTAGCGCACCACACCTCGACCTCGTTCTCGAGATTCGCAGTATGAGCGACTGGAAATTTGTTCGCAAGCCTATTGATATTATTGAAGTAACGATAAGACTGGTCTTTGTGCTTCTTCTCGAGCTCCGCGGCAAAAAGTTGATCATAGTTGAAGATGCTTCCGTCAGGATTTTGGAAGTCAACAGGTCTCGGTGAGGCACCCTTATGGAAGGGACAGCCGCCTGAGGCCACATTACTGGCAGCTGCAGTGGCTTTCGCAGCCGAAGCGGCTGCAAGGTCCTCGGCCATGCGGGCGGCTGCTCGAGCAGCAGAGGCATGGGGGCATTTAGCGATATCAGCGTCAGTGATCTTGGAGCCGGGGAATATGCCCTTGCTGTGATGGATTTTCTGCACGTCTGCCTGAGCCGCGACACTGGCATATCCTGCAACCATCTGGGTGGAACGCATTTGCAGAGCGGGACCCATGACAGGGCACTTGGTAGCTGACTCGGTGAGTTGTGAAAGGGAAGGGAATCGGGAGGACATGAGAGTAGAGAGAGAGCTGAGTGTCTGCGTCTGTGTCCTGCCGAGGAACGGGCAAATTTTCTTGAAACGGGGGAGAGTCACTAGCTTTTCCATGGCGGTAACCGTGATGAAGCTATCTGGACCGAAATGATTGAATATAAGGATCACAATGGAGAGTCAATGACTCACAATTTGCGATTTTCTATACTGATGGTGGGTTGCCAAGAGAGAGGGAATTGGCGGGTAAGTTAGGAATCGGCCTCTCGTCGACGAAGTTATAAGTAGAATTAGCGAAACTCTGATTGGTCGGTAGTCACATGATATAAACTGTGACAGGTACAGCTCGGATTTAAACTCGGTTCCATTTCGTCACCGAGGGCGGTAAGCGGAATATCTTACGTTGGAGTCTGATCAGCTTAAGAGTCCTTCTCGGGCCGTACCACCCGAGCAAAAGACATGCGCGCAGACACCGGAACACAAATTTTCCTAAAGCATTCCACAAAGCTTCTACAAGTCTGGATGTTCCCACATCCCACGGATGTGGGCTCGGAAGATCGTATTAGGTGGAACTTTCCCTTTCCCCGTGGCCATATGGTCAGCATTGCCTGGTCTAGGCTGTGCAATCAGGAAGCAATCCGGTGTCTCATCCCTGAAATCAGCTAGAACACGTCCTCGAAAACGTCAGCCGATCCCGTTAATTTAGACAGATTTCCAGCGGGGATATATTGAACTCGAACAGCCGTTCACTGACCGTAGGGGCATGTGAGCAAGCCCTGACCAACGGTGGGAGCACTAAGGCGAGCGGGCGAAGCGAACTGGACCAAGCTCTATACGGGCGACTACAAAGTAGTGCAAGGGACAACTACTGATCTGTGTGACCTGGGGGAGAAGATATATGGGGGTACACGTGACTTGTGTGCCGACGAGCTTACGAGGCGCAAATGACACCCAATGGTATGTATGCCACACTTGTGCTGGCCCTCACATGTACACACTGGTTATGCTGCGGCTCGGGCGGGGATACCTGTGGACCAGGATCAATATTGGTTTGAGAGCCACATGCTGCAAGATTCAAGTTGCCTGAGCGCCATCGCAGTTTACTTTGGCCTACCACATCTAGTAATACCTACCGTTCGACAATGTTGCTTTGATCAAGTACGGGGTTTATAAGAGAGGACTCTTCGCGGATCCCTACGCCACTTGCTTTTTCAGTCAACCATAATTGACTTAAGTACATATATGCCTGCATAAATTCGCTGTTTCAGATCGGTTTGCAATAGGACTGCAGCGGCATCTCAACCAGAACGACAGATCATATTGTCATAGATAGACTTAGGCTACTCGGTGGCCTGTAACATACCGGCCGAGGTCGGGTCAGTGATATGTATAGTCAGGATGTATTAGTCATGAAGGGTTACAGCCTTGCCAGTGCGTTGCGTTGTCGCGCAACGCGCATGGCGGTCGGCAACTGCACGCGTAGTAGCTGAGCGCATCCTCCGAGGTGCTATATCAGCGTCGCTTCAGGACTCCTTGTCATTTAAGTTTGAAGTTCCCTTTCTCGCTCTTTCCATTTCCATTTATCCAAGCAGGTCGACTTTATGGCTGGTTCAAGTTCGTCACTACATCTGCCGATCCCCCCTGCTCGTGATATACCTATCACGTTCTCCGCAAGCCTCAAAAGCTGGTTCGTTCGTCTTAACGACGTAGTGATCCATTCGATCTGACATGGAGTCGTCGCCTAGGTGGAACGCCGGAGAGAAACAAGGTGCCGCAGCGGAGGAACGACTGTTAAGGTACAGCGACTGTCCTGGGTATCCTTCCTTGAATTTAATGTACCCTGTTCTTGTTCAGGCGATTACCTTTCTTTTTACCAGAAGGTGCTCCTACCTCTACGACTGGAGCTAGCTCTGTGGTTGCTCGCAGCGAACGAATTGAGCTGGCATCTCCGAAGCATTATCTCAATACTCTCTCGATTAAGGCTACGAATCCATCTTCTACCGCCCCTCCACCCGCTATTGTTCTGCATGGCTATGGGGCCGGTCTTGGTTTCTTTTTCAGGAATTTTTCTGCCCTAGCTACCTGGGCCGGTAGTCGTGGCACTAATGTCTACGCCTTGGACTGGCTTGGTATGGGTCGTTCTGCCCGCGTTCCATTTCGTGTCAAAGCAAAGCGGGATGACATCCCTGGTCGCGTGCAAGAAGCTGAATCATTTTTCATCGAGTCTCTCGAGGAGTGGCGTGCCAAGACGGGTGTAGAAAAAATGACCCTCATTGGACATTCCCTCGGTGCATATTTGAGCGTTGCATACGCACTCCGCTACCCCACGCGAGTCCATAAACTCATCTTACTTTCTCCTGCCGGTGTACCTCATGATCCCGACAATCTAACGATGCCTTCAAGGGAGTTGACGGACACTGGTGATTCCGGCAGGCCGGGTAGTGCCCCAGCGGAACGTGCTTCTGCTTCTGAAATTCGGCATATCCGTAATCAGCAAAGAGAAATTAAGAAGGAAGAAAGTCGTACTCGGAGACTCTTCACATACCTGTGGGAAGAAGGGTGGAGTCCATTCCAGGTTGTACGTTCCGCATTGTTTTGGGGACCTATGCTTGTGGGCAAGGTTCGTCTTTCTCTACGCAATGATGGGGGTGTTTTTGACTCGTGATTCTGTTTAGTATTCCAGTCGACGCTTCAGCGGTTTGACGGAAGACGAAGTGCGCGACATGCACGATTACATCCTTAACATAACCCTTGCTAAAGGTTCAGGAGAATATTGTATATGTAAGCCTTGCCTATTTCCACGTGTACGGCGATCTTATGAACTCTAGCTCACATTCTCGCTCCGTACGCTTATGCGCGCATGCCCTTGGTTGACCGGATACCCACCTTGAAGATACCTGTTACTTTTGTTTGTCAGTGCAGCATCTCCCTCTGCATCTACCATTACTCACCAATCTTTAGATGGCGAGCACGATTGGATGGATCCTGTTGGAGGTCTCCAAGCTTTACAGAATCTCCGCGTAGCAGGTAACGAAAGCGGGCGCATGCTTGTTGTTCCTAATGCTGGGCATCAATGTGAGGGTACCGTTCCATATAAGTGTAATCTTGGGTCTAACACAAATGGATCTCATCGTATCAGTATACATCGACAACCCCACTGCTACGAATGATTTACTTATCGAAGAACTCGATCTTGCTGACCAACAACAATGATGCCTTTTAGAAGCTTCATGGAACACAGCGGAGACGGACCCACTGGAATAGTAGCTCTTGACTTGCGATAGATTTGTATGAAATTCATCAGGACTTATCGTTTCGCCGAGGTTCTGTCTAGTTTTACACTGGTATATCATGGTTCCCGGGGTATGGGGCGTCGTACAAAACCCAAAGTAGTGTGTTGATGTAATTCGGAGGCGCCGTTATGTTCAAAGCTTGACTATAGAACTTTCCTCTACCTCCATGGCAGTCAACATTCCATACCAAGTCAGCATCTACAGTATACGTCAAGACATTCTGTGCACTGTATACGTTCGAGCGTTCCAGTTACTAGTCATCCAAGTTCGTATCAGGTATGTTCGCGCGAGTCCTTGCGGAACTCCCCTTCGTAGCGCGATAGATGAATCAATGTTCCAGATCAGCCTGATTGCTGCATGAAATGTGAACCTCATGTTTCGTTTCGGGTTTGGTCTCGCCTTTACCACACTTGGGTCAGTCGTAAACACTGACGCAGACAGCCGTGATGTAGCCTAGTCACGGCCGATTTCTGTTTCAATGGTTGTTCCATGTGAGTACGCCAACTGATGATAAATCGATTACATGCAGCCGTCGCGAGAAATAATAAAGTTTCAGCCGTGTCACCACGACCGATTTAAATGCTCAGGCATAACTTATCGAAGATGTGAGGGATTCATGTCTTCCTGTTACCCAAGGGTACCGGAGAGGCGTTCTGGGTAACGAGCCTTGATCCTGGCGGCCAGGTCTTCCTCATAAATTTGATCGGGCCCAAGCTGGTTCCCAAGGGTAAGCCATCTACGATAGGTCATTGTAAGAAACTTCCAGAGCAACCGCATGAACACCTGCCCAGGTCTAGTGTTATGCTTCCTTCCAAAAATCTCGACCTTGCGCCCTCCAGGGCACATACGTTCAATAAGCCCGTATACCTCATCTGGTTTGCGGCTCGTTTCGCGGACCTCACTCACAATCACATCTGTATCAAGACCACGATTGACCCAGCTCGGAAACTTCAAGTACCCAACTTCATCTACATGGGTTTTGACGGCCACCAGCATGTGCTCCTTTGTGTGATTGAGCCAATGGCCGGTCCGACCTGTGCGGATAACACGTTGTAACTGCATAGTTTAGTGTCTGAGTTAAACAATGGAGTCAAAAGTTTCACCTGATTGGTTTTTACCCAGACAACCTCGTCTACGCGCGTGTAGCCCCAGACCCGCAGGCATTCGCGGCCTACTTCCATGGCACGGCCCGTAACCCACAAAAACAGGAGACCTTCGTCTTGAAGAGCAGGAATGGGCATTGCTCGCATCTCATCGTCGGTCATTGTTCCGTAAGGCAACTTTGTCCGAACTGCGCATTACTGTACCGTAACGATTGGGGATGTGTTGACGACTCACACTCATGTGAATATCCCATGGAGGATCAGCCATGATGACATGGAACTTGCCGAGTACTGAATAATCAAATCGCCGGAGGTCGCAATTGATCCATTGAGGGGGAAGCTATTTGAATGAGCGTTGACACAAGGCATATCCTCAGTGAAAGGCAACCCATACCGTGTGCATGTTTTTACCATCGGGACCCATTCCAATTGCCAGCTTAAATGGGTTCCGCATTCTCTGGCCTTCCCTCCATCCTGTATCGCTGACGCTCGTAACCTGGCCGTCCTTTTCGTCCCAATCAACTTCGAAGTGTAAGTATCGACACGGTGCCTTTTCTTTCCCCCTTCCCCCTGCCCCGAGGCCCGACGGTAGGGAAACCCGTGTAGCACTTCCGGAAGGGAATGGTGGGATTGATGGCGATTGGGCGTATGTAGGCTCGGAGTAGCAAGTGTTGAGATAGGAACAATGACCAAGGGATGGATCAGTGTGGGGTCGAACCAGTGGCTTAAAGTGTACACGATCACAGATAAGGGACGTAGACTGAGAGGAACCACTGGAGCTTTCTTGACGAGTCTTGGTACAGTCCTCTTTTGTGATGTAGGAGCAAACAGGATTGAAGGTCCCATGAGGTGCACAAAACTATGGGTGTGCTTTGTTTATTACAATACCGCATCAGTAGAGCTTGACCACATACCCGCTCGGCAAGAAGGCGACCCTTGGCTGTAGCCCTTTGGAGAATACCGTAGACTTCTTTCAGATCTCTGCCCAAGTTTGCAAGAGGGGCTGCAGAAGGGGGAGGAGAATGAGTGATACTCCTGGAAGAATGCTCGTCGGTGTCGTCACCAGCGGCGGAGTCGGCTTCCTCGTCGACGGGTGGGCGCTTACGCTTGCGAAGGTTCGCTGTGTCATTCCCAAGATGAACATCGGTAATGGTAAGGACACCACTCTCGCGGGATAACGACAGCCTTCCATGCTCCCAGTGATTGGAAAGGCTCTCCAGGACGATCTCAAGACTGTGTAGATCTGTCAAACGTAGGACTGGCGAGGTGCTTGCGGGATCGACCAAGGAGAGGAGAAGGTCCACAGAGCTGACTGGGGTCGAAACCTGTCCGGACGCGAAGACGTCGCGGACACCTGAACATACTTTCGTAGTGAACTCGTCGTCGGCCATGGACGTCGAGACCAACACTTTCAAAGGCCCTGAGTGGCTAAACAAATAAGGAAATTTATTCCACCTGGTGTGGCCAGGCAAAAACAAAATTCTGTTGCCCCCATTCCCCTTCTCGTATAGAATAGCGGCGACAGAGGGTAGCACAAACAGACAACGCCCTCGCCTTTTACTAGGGCGTTCCGTGGGCTGCCCTCGCTCGAATGTCGCATTACCAATTTTTCAAATCTCAGCTTGCTCTGAGACAAGTGGCTTATTTAGTACTTTCTATGTTTTATTTTTTTTTTGACCCGAAATACAATCTTTCCTTTTGCCAAAGCTGCCTTGAGCCTTCCTCTCGGCCATGTCAACGTTGACCGCATTTGCAGGGCCGTGGTCTTCCCTTTCGACTTCGTTAACCCCATGGATGTAAGCATCGTGCATTTTTACATCGTAATACCTCATTCCCCCAGTTTCGATGTAATACAGTCGTTGGGATATTCTCATATGACACCAGTTCAAGCAGCCACGATACCCCTCTTCATGCAGCACAAAGACGTTGTCGTAGAGGCCATCACAGGCTCGGGCAAGACACTTGCATTTGTTATCCCCGTATTAGAGCGGCTAATACGGCGAGGGTCTACGTTGAGAACGCACGAGATTGGCGCACTTGTCATATGTCCGACGAGGTGACGAGCGTCTCACTTTTGTAGAGAGAGTGATTTGACGCGGGTCGTACAGAGAACTAGCGACTCAGATACATTCCGTGTTCTCTCTATTCCTCTCTGCGCAGTCGAGTCCGCCCTGTCCAGACCAATCTATGCCTGCAGCCACACCCCTACCAATGTTTCCCCTCCCGCTGCTCCTCGTTTCTTCCGACGAGTCGTCCCCGGCTCAAGATATCCAGCGATTTCTAGATTCTGGGGCCGATATCGTGATAGGCACCCCTGGTCGCGTGGAGGCGTTTCTATTGGGGAGAGGCAATACAGTCGTAAGCGTGAAGGAACTAGAGGTACTTGTCCTTGACGAGGCAGATAGGTAAGGGTTTTCGGATAACCAGTTTGATCTGTTTCATTCACACTCGTCTCGACCCCCAAGGCTCCTTGATCTGGGCTTCCAGAACACCTTGACACGTATTATAACGCACCTTCCGAAGCAGAGGCGGACGGGTCTTTTCAGTGCAACCATGACTGACGCTGACGCCCTGTCAGAGCTCGTGCGCGTGGGACTACGCAATCCCGCTCGCGTCGTCGTCAATGTCCAGTCCAAAAAATCCAGGAGAAAGCAGGTCACGGATGGCAAGCTAGAAAGATACGAGGTCATCGAGGAGAGGCGGATACCTGCGGGGTATATCGATTCATGCCTTTCACTTTCGCCTCTGAAGGATGACTGGTCTCTGTAGACTTCAAAACCTTTACATCAATTGCCGGTCCTCTGAAAAACTGGTGCAGCTAGTACGCGTCATTGAGCGTGAAGTCTCATCGCACGCAGCATCCCATTTCATCGTCTACTTTGCCACGTGTGCATGTGTAGACTATTTTTACAGGGTGGGCTTCCACGAGCAACCCCGTTAATTGAAGCGAGGTGACCTGACAGACTGATAGGTTCTGCTGAAGCTTCTTCCTCCAAACTCAAAGCTCTTCTCCTTGCATGGACACTTGCTTCCAGCTGCCCGGACGCGTGCCCTTTCAGCCTTTTCGTCTTCGCTTTCATCTTTGGACTCGCCGTCGATACTTCTCGCAACAGACGTTGCTGCAAGAGGGCTAGATCTTCCACACGTCGATGTCGTCATTCAGTTCGATCCGCCCATTGACACCAAAGCATTTTCACACCGCTGCGGGAGAACGGCTCGAGCAGGAAGGAGTGGTCGAGCGTACGTCTTTCTCGTGGGGAGAGAAATCGAATACGCTGGTGCGTCATATCGTTCGGAAAATGGATTGTGGCCGACCTGTTTTGAAAAAGATTTCCTAGCGGTACGCAAGATCCCGATACGAAAACACCCTATTATACTTGCGGGTGGCGTCCTTGCTGCACGGGACTCAAACGAGCCCGAACTGAATGAATCGGCCGTTGCATCCTTTCAATCCCAGATACGAGACGTCGTCATGACGGATCGAGCTCTACACGACAAGGTATGCGTACACTTCCTATTCGCACGTTGCACGAGGTTCATGCGGACGCGCTATTGCAGGCAACCAAAGGTTTCGTGTCTTTTGTGCGAGCCTACTCCAAGCACGAGGCCTCGTACATCTTTCGCATCAAGGATCTCAATCTCCTTGGCATTGCTAGGAGCTTTGGGCTTCTTCGTCTACCTCGCATGCCTGAACTCAAAGACGTGGACAAGACGGGGTGGGAAGACGCGTCTGTGGATGTGAGCCGCCCTTGTTTTTCCGTGATGACACCAGTTCGGCCTGGATTTTTTTATTGAGTGTCGTGCAGTGGGATGCCTACGCATATACAGACAAGGCGCAAGAAGCCAAACGGCGCGAATTGCAATGCAAGCCAGAAGATCAGAAAGAGCCGACCCTGTCGCGTGCCGCGAAGCGCAAACGAAACGCGCCATGGAGCCACCAAGTGGCTAGTAAAGAAGAAAAGGAGAAACGTAAGCTGAAAAGGGAAAGGAAACGCCAATGGCTCAAGTCCCAGGCGACTGCCGTCCGTAGCAGGACGCCCGTCGAATCTCGATCGGCAAATGATAGTCGGGAGGATGAAGATGACTGGAACGATTTCGCCAAGGAAGAGCGGTTAGCCAAAAAAGTACGCAAGGGAACGGTAACCCAGCAAGCTTTTGACGCGCAGTTTGGGGACTTGTAGGAGAGATACAAAATACCGTGTCAGGCGGCTAAAATCATGTGCATGGAGTATATGTGGATAAATATTAATGATTGTGTGCAAAATCGACGGATATGTTATCCTGAAAAGATGCCTGGAGTTCGTGCAACGTCGAGCACGGAATACTTATGTTCACGAACGAAGCAGCGGACGCATCTATTGTGCCGGAATCAGCGTTTATGTAGAAGGGGGTAAGGAGGTAAATAGTATACCATTTCAATAAAGACTGGCAGTAGTGTTGGAATATGTCTCAATTCAGGTGGCTGTGTCGTAGTTGTTGCTTTCTTCCTCTGTTTGTGAGGGGGTCCTGATGGCGGTGGCGGCAGCGGTCGAGGATTACCATCGTGTGTTTGTTCTGAAGGAGCCAAATATCCAGTCGAACGTCTCCTAGAAAGGCTCGCTGAAGAGGGTTCAGGGGGATCGGGTGGGAGTGGCTTGTCGATGTGAACGGGAGGCGGTGGAACTGGAGGTGCGTCCGTCTTGGAATAGAGTTTACCCAGCAATTTCATCGACTTGGTACTACGAAGCGAGAGCGTCCTCGGCCTCGGGACTGTTGGTTGTGGTGGTAGCGATGACTGCGGTCGCAATAATTGCACAGTTTCTGGGATTGACGGTCGACCCACCACCTGAATTGTTGTCTGCGACCTAGAGAGGTGTAGTTCTATCGTCGAAGAAGGGATAGGAGGATCCGGCAGGTCCTTGGGCATCGGCGTCGTGCTATTCTCAGTCTCCCCGCTATCCGTCTCATACTCGCCGCTCTCTTCGTCAGTCGTGTCAGCATCTTCACTACTGTCGTCATCGTCATCGTCATCATCGCTGTCCTCGTCGCTGTCGTCTGCAGCAAAGTCATCTGCGTTCGCCCCTACCAAATCGCCAAAGTCGAATTCCTTTGCGATGCCATTTATCAGAACCTGTGCTGCCTCGTCTTCCGCGTCGGCGTCCATCTTGGCGCCTTTCTGGGCGCGCCTAAACCTGCTCCTCAGCTTTTCCTCGTGGGCGATCTTGTTCAAGTAATGCCAGCGTATCATCTTGTCAACTTCTTCCATAATTCTTGCCCTTTCTTCACCTCCCGCGGGTAGCAGCGTCTCGAGCGCAATCTTGTTGTCCGTTTTGCCGGTGTCGAACGCACCGACGCCCTCGCGAATAGCGGTGAGGAATCGTTCAATCCATTTCATGAGGCTGTCGAAAAGGCCTTGACCCTTGGCATGGACCTTGTGCACAAAAGAGTAAAACGATTGTTCGTGTCGATTCACGAGATCAATGAAAGCTTGCACAGTAGCGGAGGAGTCCGACTGCGAGACTAGGAATAGTAGAGTGAGTGGGGAAGCGACGGCATCCAAGCCAACTCACGGTCCTCGGTCTGCTCAACAGTACGGATAAGGTCGTTGATAAAATTCTGCAAGTCCCCTAGTGACTCTGCAATGTTTGCTGCTCTGTATACTTGAGCAAGCGGTGTGTAAAAGATGGTGATGATGTCCTTGAGCAACTCTGCCGTGACGCCCTGTCTGTTGAGTGAGTAAACGACGGGCGAGGCGTAACGCAACAGATCTCACCTCAAAGATAAGCGCAATGAGCTGTTCCCGATCTCTGAGTCTCGCGTACAACTTGATGAGCACCCTCAGATCTTCAAACAACCATGCATCCTCGTTGGTGGGGCCCTCGTCGCTGCTATCGTTCTCATATTCCTTGTTCCTCCCCTCTCGCTGCCTCTCAGCCATCCAGGCGGCCCATTTCCTCCACGCCCCCTCGATCCGCACTGCAAGTGACCTAGATAACGTGGGTTCCTCGTTCCCTAGTAGAACGGCCCTCAAAAGGTGGGTATGATCAAGGAGGGCATCCATGCGATACCTCTCCTGGATTTCTCGGGGGGCGTAAACGAACAGGCGGACTTTCTCGCAAAGGACAGGAGAGTCTATCTTGGCGGATACACGCTCAATATACATGGTCAAGGATTTGACTTCTTCATTGAGAGAAGAGGTGAACATGCTACATGGAAGTCGCGTGAGGGAAGCAGTGGTAGCCAGTAAGAAACATACCGCTGAAGGAGGCTACGACCCCCAAAGGGTTGTGCGAGAAAGATATCGAGGACGTTTCGTATCATCGCGACCGGATTGCTTATCTTAAGAGCAGCCTTGAGAAGGAAGTAGGGCATGAGGCCATGTATACGCTTCAGACCAGCGAACGTCTCCGAAGAGTTGTCAGAAGCCACAAACGTCTGGAATATCGTCGATGCCAATCTGTAGCGAGCATAGGGGACAAGTAAGGTGGAGAGGGCGGTAGGAAGCGAACGGAGACCGACGAAATCCTTCCCCACTCGAGTACGGCCCGATAGTTGTCTGGCAATTGCCTGACGTGTGGGGTAGCTTTGACAATTGCAAACACATGACTAAGACCATCTGGCCAACGATAAATTAGTCTGAAAGGGGAGGGTCTCACGGAAGACATTACCTCTCCCGACGAGCTCGCCCTTGAAGATCTGGACAGCTTCTTTGAGCTTATCGACCCTCGTACTGATCTCGCGTTGGAATTCCTTCCTGCCCTGTTCCCTGACGTGGTCTGCCTGTTCCCTGCGTTGTACATCCTCCTGTTCCTGTAAGGAAAGTCTGGTAGGATCGCTAAAGAGGAAGGAGCGGAGGACGGGCGAAGACGAGAAGGGAGGAGTTGCAAGCAAGGCATGGAGATAAGCACGAAGAGTGAGGCGGTTCTTTTCTCTAGAAAGACGGGAGGGTGGATGTCCGCCGCCAACATAAAAATCGCCAGGGAGGGGCAGAAAGTCTGATTCGGGGTTCTCAGCCGGGGCCACGGCAGTGGGGGAGCTGGGGACATCAACCGCCGTGCGGTCCTTGGGTGGTGGGGATGGCACGATGGAGTCTGGATGCGCTTTGCGGAGCTGAAACGCGTAAGGGCGTGTCTGGAAAGGGCGACGGTGGACGGACCTCGTCTGCAAGGGTCCTGAAATCGCCGTAGCGGCGAGATACGCACACTTGTCTGCCGTGAGAGAGGGTGGTGCGGATGATGAACTCCTAAGAGATGTTCTAGGTTGCGAGGGACGAGAGGGAGAGGCCATACCTCGTGCACGCGGGACCTGACACGGCCCCGGTCGGTCACTGTGCGGACAGAAATGATGTTGACGTGAAAGTGGCTGGAGCGGCGGTCGCGCCTTGCAAGCCGCTTGGCAACGGCACGCTCGAGGGCGTCGAGATCTGCCTGTGAGAGTCTGAGAACGTCCTCCGGCTCGCTGAGTCTGATGGCGGAGGTGAGGAAGGTGGCGAGACTGCGCTCGACCTTGGCGACGAGCTTGCGCGGGGCGGGATCGTGGGGATCGGAGTCGGAGTCGTCGAGGAGGATAGACAGGGAGAGGTTGCGGGCGAAGAGGCTGTCGACAAAGGGCTGGAGCTTGTCGGAGTAGAAGTCGTCAGGGGCCGCGGCCATGAAGGGGAAGGACAGGACAAAATGGCGGAAGGCGTACTTGAGGAATGGGAGGTCGAGGCGGTGTGCGCGGGGGGGCGGGGCGAACGGCGGGCCGAGGTGAGCGAGGGCGGAGGCATGACGGGCATGGGTGAGATCGGCGAGCTCCTGGCGGAGCTGGAGGAGGACGAGGGACTTCTTGAGGTAGTGTGCGCGGAGGGGGTCGAGGTCGGGGGGCGGGGGCGGGTCAGGGATGGCGCGGCGGGGACGGGGGGGTCTGGCGGACATGATGGAGGAGGACAAGGGGGTAAGTCGATTACGTCATATAGTATAGTATGGTATAGTATACTAGTACTGTAGCATAGGAGTACGCTCGAGTACATGGCACTACGACTACTGGCTGTTGGGAGTGTACACTTTGTGGCCCTTGTACGTCCTCCGATTGGGCTCGTCGAGCAGCTTCTTGAGCTTCCCGGCCACTTCCCTCACTCCCTGCCGGCACTCCTCCATCCCGCGCCACGTCGCCGCGACGCTCCAGCACTCGGAGCACGCCTTGGACGCCTCGTTCACTGTGTCTAGCTCGAGCTCGCCCCGGTGGTGCAGGACGACGACGAGGTCGACCAGCCGGTTGAACCCCATCTGCCATGTTCCGATGCCGCCGTCTGGGTTCGTAGAGGCGTCCGTGACGAGGTATGAGGAGGCGAGGCCGATTGCCTGTCGGAGGATGGCTTGGTCGATTGCGCCAGAGTCGCGGGTCATCTTGGCGAGCACGGCGAGGACGAATTGTGCATAGTCGGTCGGGTGGTTCTGACCCTAGAGTGGGCATGAGTGTGGGCCACGACGATATGGGACGGACATTCCTGCATGTGTATCTGGATGGGGGGAAACATGGCAGCGTGGATGAGAAAGGCGGAGGGGTCCATGGCTGTCTAACTTGGAGGAGGAGGGGACTTGCCTTTGACTTGTGTTTGACGGTAGTTGTCGACGGCCAACGTGCTGCTTCTTTCGATCTCGTCCCACAACCTGACTCATGTCTCTGCTCGCCTTCTTCTCCCCTCCCCCGCCTCCTCCCCTCCCAGAAGATTACGACGGAACTCAGTTCCGCTGGCGTTTCCTCGTATTCCGACCCGCTCGTGCGTTCCCGCTGCTTCTTTCTTGCCCGCCTTTCATTACTTAACTTTGCCCATCAGTCTTCCTTCCACAGGCGTTTCTTCTCCTCGGCGTCCTTTTCTACCTTGCCCTCGCCCTCCACGGAAAGTATCGCAACCAGCGCAGTGCCAACGCCCTCTACAACGTCCTCTATCCCCTTCTCGTCCGCAACTTTTCCGCACCCGCCTCTCCCCCAGGTCTCATTTCCGATGGCCCAACCGATTTTTTCGTCTTCTCCACCGGCAGGCGCGCCCTCGCCTCCCTCTACACCGTCTTCTCCCTCCTTCCCCGCCAGGACCCCCTCCAGTTGCTCTTGCAGTCCCTCTGGCAGCTCTACGACCTCCGCTATCACCCCCGTGACCATATCACCTTTGATTTTCTCCTCGATTCCGACGCAGCGGCTGCACTCCCCGGTTTTGTGTGGGCTGTCGTGAACAAGTCCGAGCTCACCTCCATCAAGGACAACCGTTGGGATCTCGTCTGTCCGTTTCCTCTTGGCCCGCATTTCGCTGACGCCTTCTTCAGACGTTCACTCGCACTACAGAGCACCAATCTCTCCCGCCCACCTTTTCGCTCATGTCCGAGTTTGCAGACGTTTCCGACGCTCTCTTCAAACTCCATCTCAGCCCCTCCACCACCCTGTCTACCCTCCTCGCAACTCCCCCGTTCCTTGCCTACCTCCGCTCTCTTTCTATCACGGACCAACCCAACGAGAGGCCCCAATCAGCCGCCTCGTATGCTGCTCAGAAACACACCACCAAACGCGTTCTTCTCGACATCAACCTCCCCAATTCCCAACGTGCCACCGACGTCCTTGCACTCGTTGACGCCGTATTTGCTCTCGTCGATCTGTTGGCAGCCGGAAAGGTTGTCCTGCGCCCAGAGACCAAGGCCAAGATCAAAAAGGTGAGAGAGGACGTTGAAAAGGAGATTAGAGAGGAAGAGGTCAAGGAAAAGAAGGAAGAGGTCTGTTTGCTTTTCCTCTATCATCTCCTCCCCTAATCCCTGTACCAGGCTGCCGAGGACAAAAAAGCATTCAAGCGCAAGGCCGAGCAAGATAAAATAGCAAAGCTTAGTGCCGCTGAGCAGAAAAAGGTCATACCCATCGCTTTTGTGTTTCTCCTTCATTCACATCCTGATTGCCAGCTTCTCGAGCGCAACCACAAACGCGCTCTCAGAAAATCTCAGGGAAAAGTCGTTCGCAAGGCGTAGCTCTCTTGCCATCCTTGTCCCTCTTTCTTTTTTTTTTTTAATGTGGTAACGTAGTCTTTGCTGCATGCTGGTGTTTTCCAATCATAAAGTTGCATGTTTCAAAGTGCTCCTCCATGTGTGATGTCCTATCGGTAACTTACATTCCCCGGCATCTAGTATGTAGCTACAGATCCAGATCCACCAATTCCAATACGATCATCCCCCAGAACTGCACCAGGTGAGGGTTCCCTCGTAACAGAGACATTTGGTCCGCCCGCCTCTGCCTCACCTTTCACAATCCCTAGTCTTGCTCCCCAGCTCATAAACACCCGCAACAACCACATCGGGCCCATCGCTTCCCTCTCCCCTCCCTCCATATCCTCTCCCAAAACGCCCTTCTCGATCCCCGACTCTCGCTCGCTCTCCGTCTCGTCCTCCGCCTCGGAGCGTTCCCCGTCCGCAACGATCGCCCTCTCCTCCTCCGCCTCCGACTCCGTTCGCCCCAGCGCATCTACCAAACACTCCGTCCCATCCAACCGCCACTGCGTCGTCCATCGCCGACGCCCTTTTCCCTTGCCCATCCGTCCCCCCGTCCTCATTTTACTCCCGACTCCACTCGATCCAAGCCCGCCTACGCCCAACACGTTCTCCCGCCCAAATACTACGCTCCTCAACTCCCACACCTTTCTTCTCACCTCTCTCGTCGAGGCCCACATGTCGTCGACCCGCAGTTGCGCCGCTTCATACTGGAGGGCTGGCACAGGCGGCGGTACAGGCAATGCATGAAGCGCGGCAGCGACGGGTGTGAAACTCGATGGAGAGTGGACTTGGAGCGCGGACGGTAGGGATGGAGGCAGAGTAGTCGTGACCAGGCCCGTGGAGGTCGGAGTGGGTGAGCCAGCTGACACAACAGGATGGTGAGAGGTAAGTGCTTCAATGATCGGCTTGTGTGCCGTATGTGTATTGCGAAGCGCAGTCGAAGCATGGGCAAGGGTCGTTGTAAGATACTGTGTACTACATCAACAACTGGAACCGAAAATAAAAGCCAACGTACGAACCTCGAGACATTGAACGACCCCTTCGAGATGCGCCTCTCGCCTGCGCATCATAAGAATTTGACCACAAAGCTCGACATCGATGCGCATCCAATCCGTACGCAGCACCCGTATGTGCTGCATGGAAGAAAGATCGTGAAATGTGTGTCTATTGTCAGTTAATAGATCACGTATCAGTGATCGACTCGCCGAACGCGAACGAGGAGACAAACCGTCTAGCCCGATGCGGACCTACTCTAACTTCACTCTTTGTTGTATCCTCTTTTACGGTTCGTGTTTTCCACCATGCCTCTCCATGACCACCGGTGATGCGTTCCCATTCATTCCAGACCGAAGCCCTTGGTCCCTTTCCGCTTGGCCCACTGTCACTACTGCGTCTCCGCGAACCCAGAGAGCCACCGAGCCGATGATCGTTCTCAGCACCGACAAGGTTGGCAGAACTGACGTCCGTAGAGGCCCCAAGAGCAAAAGGGTTGCGGGTCCGTGGGACTGCTGGAGAGTCCAATAGTGGTAAATCGTGAGCCCTCATAAAGGCTATTGAACAACGCACATGCAGGTGACACCTGTCCACTGCTCAGGAATTCGTCTTCATCTCCACCATCACTTCGCGCGCGGGTCACGGCCGATTCCGACGCATGAGCAACTAGATACACTTACTGTGGTAGTACCAGAGCAGGAACTCCAAGTCCCCGGAGCTCTGAGGCCGGGTGCACGTGCCCCGACGATGACGACTGCGTGGACAATGGAATGGCAACAGAGGATGTCCGTCCCCCGAACTTGACGGGAGACGAAAGGTCAACCGATCTCTTGGAGCGATTGATCCTGTGTGCATCACAACTCTGTCAAATCCATAACAATGCATGACAACCTACCCGGTCCACATCTCGAGGCGCTTTTGCACTTTCCCTGACCACACCCCTCCGAACGCCAGTTCGTCATCTGGAAGATTCTTCACCGCGGGTTCTTCCACATCGCTCCACATGAGTTTTTCCTTGTCCTTCTCCGAATACTTATCCCCATCCCTCTGCTCCAATCCTCGTTGGACCCACCATCTCCCTTCCGCACGTTCCCGCATCCTCCAGAGCACCTCGACTTTACCAGACCACAGCGCTCTCAAGCTGCCCCCAACTCGTTCCTTCTCGTCGGTGCGTTCCTTCAAGCTTTCCCCATCCTTGCTTGATCGTTCCCTGTCTCGTTCTCGCTCCACATCCTTCTCCTTTTCACGTTCCTTGTCGCGCTCGCGCTCACGGCCACCGACAATCTCTCGAACGAATCCGCCCAAGTCGGTGGTGGGCGCACCGACAGACCCCGGCCCACCTACACCCGTTCGCCCCACTAGTCCCATGACACGGCCCCCAAGCCACTTCCTCTCCTCGTCTGTGGCCTCAGAATCAGATGTCAAATCTAGTTTCGACAAGATGACACGATGGACCTTGCGAGAGTCCGAATGTCGGAGCCTGGCATCATGCTGGGAAAACAGCGACTTGTGTAGTGAGAGCGTAAGGTACACGACAGGAATTGGCACAACCGACGACGAAAGGCTGGGACTAGTCGTCGATGGAGAATGGATGAGAGGGGTCATCGTCGAGGTCATGGAAGGAGTGAATGGCTGAGGTGACGTGTTTGACAATGTGTTTCCACTTCCAGGCCCTGTATTCAAACTCCCGGATTGCACAAGCATAGCTGGGGCTGGAAGCACCGGTGTGCTATCATTATTCACGGTGCTCTGGGAATGTACCCACGACGATAAAATGGATAGGAACTCGTGTGTCTGAAGAAAAGGGTCCTTGGTGATGGTCGGTACCCAAACTGCAAGCTTGTTGCGCGTCGAAAGGACAAACGACAAAAGCGCAGCAATTACGGACGGATCTGCGATACGCCCTGTGGACTGCGCGAACATGTTGGTATAATATGCACGATATGACGCAGGCAAGAGCGTACCTCGGCGCCGACTAAATTTTCGCCGATCTCGGCGACCCATCGACGCAGTCCATCAATAGTGACGTCACACAACAAGCCATCAAAGGCTGCCGCCGGAGTGTGCGGAGGCGGTAGTGGGAACATGCCACATATCGCGAGTGCTGCCTGTAGGAACTTGACCAATTCCAGCACGTAGGCCATAAAGTGTGGGTGCCGCGATGGCCCTGGCGTGATAGCCGCCATGGTCTGCGATACATTGGGATGGGTGAGATTGATGGCGTGAGATGGCGAAAAAGGGAGCGTCGAAGCTTCAGGGACAGCAGGCGAAAGCATGGTGACGGGTTGCGAGTACGTACGTGTATGTGTGCGAGAGTGTGGTTTAGATCGAAAGGCACCAGCAGGCGGTGGTCCATCAGTCAAGAAATACGTCGACTTGAAACGATCCTTGGTCGTATCGCTGCCAAGAAAGCTTGATCGAACATGACCACGGAATCAAGGACGCATGAGATACCTTGGTTCCTCAAGGGTGACGACACTCCGACCGCTACATCCCATACGGAGCAGGTTAATGTTCGAATAGAGTCGTTCTTGTGCGGCCAGGAAGTCGCCATCAGGAATGTGCACGATGGTGTAGTCCGAACGGAAGTGAGCGAGGGAAGTCACCATGAGTGTGCCCTGTGGTATCTAATTCATCTATGAGCACATACCATATGAAAATGCACACGTTAGGCTCTCACTTCTCTGGGCCGTGCACCATCCTGCTTGCGGAGGTGTTGTACGGCTGCTCTGAACTCTGTCTCAGCATCCGCAGGTGCCATAGTTGATATAGGGCTGAGCGCAGTCACGACGATCTAGTGCAAGCGTACGTCAAGTGCAATGTGAAAGTAGCCAGCACTGAAACGTGCCTTGTGCGAAGGGTCGCCAGTGTAGACCGTCAGTACAGTCACGGGCCGCGTCCGCTCCACTATCCTAAGGACCGGTTGAACGACTGGCCTGGGCACCGATGCATGTACTCACCACTTTTCGACGGCATATACCTGGTAGCCGACGAGCTCCATCCGCTCCACGACGATCTCAAACTGACACTTGCGCCCAATCCAGCGTTCCCCGTCCGTGGACTCTCCCTGCTCGTTGCTCCATGCCACCTGCAAGGATGCAAGTCCAGATTTGTCCACGCATGCAGTCGCAGAACCCGAGCGGGACCGGACACCAGATAATCTGCCGGTCGTTGGTTTCACGCGTGGCGAGCGCGTCGATGAAAGATACGGAGACGCGGGCGACATGCATGGCGCTGGAGAGCGAACCGTTGGCATCAGCAGACGCAGCGGCGCACCCGGCTGCGCCATGGAGAAAGGACAATCCCAAGGAAGAGCGAAATGTGACGTCGTTGTGACGAAACGTGACAGTGAGTGTCACGCTCGCAGACTACAGACATGCAACAAATAATAAGTCGTAGAAAATATAAGAGACGTGATGCCATGCAGCCATGCTCAAAGGATGAGATACAGTTTAACAGTGGTAGATGGTAGGCTAGTGTGAGTGCCGAGAAAAGTAGGAAGCTGTGAATCTCATACAAGACGAACAAAGATGGATCTCGTGCCAGTGTTCATAGCACAGTACAACCACTCGTAAACCACCTGGGTGGCATGTCAGTGGCATTCATCGGTGAAACAAAAAGGCAGACAGACTGACCAGTTGCTATTTAGTTGCTCGATCCAACCCACCACCATTCTCAACCTCAGGCGTGCACTTTTCACAGGCAAGAGTTTTGCCTTCTCGTGCTCATCTATGGGGAGAATCATGCACATCCAGAATGAAAATGCACCCGGGTCGCTATCAGGAGGCTGCGGTCCGTAGGTGTAATTCAGACGCTGGACGATCCAAGGAGCAGTCCCCGCGCGTAGCTGGCTCAGAAACGCATGACAGGTCGCCAAGAGTACTTGAGTAGAAAGAAACGCAGAAGAGGGAATCGAGACCTGGGAGCGAGCGGCTAAAGAGGGCGAGGAGGGAGGAGAAACGCGATGCGCTATCCAAGTGAGTGAGACCTGAGAAACAGGGGCCAACGGGCCAACAGGTGCAGCCAGGGAAGAGCAAGGTACGTCGTCCTCTTGGGCTGCCCACGCTGCGAGATCATCGTCATAGTCGTCAATCCTCTCTACCCGGCCGATTAGATAGCCATCGAGGGAGCCGTGCTCCAGTATCCGGAAACGATGCGTTCCCCAGGTCTCGACCATACTACGGCCGTCCGCAAGCATCTGAACGCTCTTGATTTCGAGCATGGTGCCAAACTCGGTGCCATTTGGACTGTGACCAGGAATGGGGGCTGCGCGAGGGGGCATGATCATGCCAAAGGTGGGTGTCGGACTCTCGAGGCAACGACGGAGCATCAAGCGGTAGCGGGGCTCGAAAAAGTGAAGGAGGGTGGGCATGCCCGGGAAAGAGAGTTGACAGACGAAGATGGGGGTGCTCAAGCGAGCGTCGCGTTCTCCGCGCTCCAGAGCCTCGCCGCGACTGGCATAAGCGTCGGGGAAGGCTGTGAGGACTGAGGGAGAGGTGAAGAAGCGAGGAGGGGAATGCGGGAACGAGCTCACGGAGGGACAGGATAACCTTGTTGTGGGGGTGTTCTTGAAAGTAGACGAAACCAGGAAACTCTTGGCGACAGAGGGGACAGAGCATGCTGTGGTCGAGGGAGCGCTGGAGACACTTTGAACAGAACGTCTGCGCGGAGGTGAGATGTGGCGGGGGAGGGACGGGGGGGACGCACGTGTTGGCAGGGGGTAGTGACGGGCTGGTAGAGCAGCATGAAACAGATCTCACAGGTGAGCTCCGCGGCGAGGGCCTTCTCCAGGTCGAGGACGGGCGCGGGAGGGGGATCAGGATCGGAGTCGTCATCGGGAGGGTCCGCGGCATGGAGGAGGTGGAGGATGTTGTTGACCCTGACGTCTATGCGGAGCGGGGCGTCGGCGGAGGGGCTGGAGACAGGTGCGGGGAAGAACGCGACGCGGGAGGCGGGGGGGATGGCGGGGGTGGCGGGCTGCTGCTGGGCAGAGCAGCCGAGGACGGGACAGAGGGGTGCAGGGAGGTGGCGGGCGCAGAGGGTATGTCCGCAACGGAGGGTAGTGGGTGCGGAGAGGAGGGCGGCGGGGGGGCAGCGGGGGCAGTGGAGGAGGGGGAGGAGGGCGCGGGGGGACGGGAACATGGGCGGGTGGGAGTGCAGCGGGGTGGGGCGGGGTATTAGTATGGAACCAGACACGCGCGCATACACACAGGTCGGCGGGGGATCCGTCTCGACGTCCCCAACAACGAGCTCGTCATCGCGATCCGCTCCTCAGATCGAGCTCCGTCACGTGGCCCATCACCAGATTCGACATTGAAATTCACAGTGACAGATACACAACCCGTTCGCCATGTACATACACACATGCATACATACTCTACAGATTCGACGCGTTCGTCACCGGCCACTTGCTGTGCACGCCCGTCAGCCCATCTCCACACCGAGTCATGTCTGCAACGACGCACTACTCGGTCGGTGACCGCTTGTATCCGAACCCCCCGACAAAGGCATCCAGCTCCGCAGGCCCACGTGACCCATACGGGTACGGCTGCGGTGTCGGTTGCACACCGTCCTGCCCGTCGATCCAATGCAGGATCGGTGTGAAGATCTGTCTCACTCCGTCAGCTGCCACCCACACCACCGTTCACCATCACACCCACCTTCCATGCCACATCCAGCTCGTCGTCCCTCACAAAGTTGGAGTGATCGCCCTTGAGCGCATCCAGAATAAGCACTTCATATGCTTCCGGAATCTTCGAGTCCGTGAAACGCCTCTTGTATGTCAGGTCCATCTCCGTTGGAATCGCCCGGAACGAGTATCCCGGCGTCTTCGTGTTCAGCTTCAGATACACCGCTTCCGACGGCTGGATCCGCACGACCAACTCGTTCCGCGAGATGTCTGCAAAGATGCCTTCTGTCACGTCTTTGAACTGCACGCGAACCTCCACCTTGGCCTCGTTCAGTGCTGCATTTCACATCAGCTTAATCGCGCATCAACGCCTGCCAGTCATCCTCGCTTACCCTTGCCCGCCTTCAAAATGAACGGCACGCCGTCCCATCTCGGGTTCCTGATCCGGAGCACTGTCGCCGCGAACGTGGGGCAAACAGAATTTTTCGGGACGGTGTCGTCGTCCAGGTAACCTGGCTTCCCGTTCGCAGCTACATATTGGCCCAAGAGCGTTTCCTCTCGCTTGATTGGTGGAATCGCCCGTAGCACCTTGACCTGTGGCACGCGTGAGAGAAGAACGCCATGACGTATTATTGTATGGCACACCTTTTCGTCCCGGATATCCTCCGCGCTGAACGATACCGGCCGCTCCATCGTCAGGATACTCAGGACCTGCAACAAATCTGAACACACACACGTGTTAGTGTGGGTCCATCGTTCCCAGGAACACTCACGATTCTGCAAAACGTCTCGGATGATACCAAATTCGTCAAAGTATCCGCCACGACCTTCAGTACCAAATGGCTCCTTGAACGTGATCTGCACATTGTCGATCGAATTTCTGTCCCACGCAGCATTCATGGCGACGTTTCCGAACCGCAACACAAGCAAGTTCTTGACCATCTCTTTCCCCAGATAGTGGTCGATCCGGTACGTTTCATCCTCCGTCCACGATTGCTTGAGTGCTCCCAGAAGGCTCCGACACGAATCAAGGTCCTTTCCAAACGGTTTCTCGACGATGATGCGGTTTATGCCCCTGGTGGAATAACAACAGTCTTTTATGTTTTTCGCGACAGGGGTGAAGACAGAGGGAGGGAGTGCAAGGTAGAAGACGCGGTTGACGTTGGGAGTTGCATACGCCTTTTCTATTTCCCCGAGGTGTTGCGCCAAGCTGAGGAACGACACAGCATCCTCGTAGCCACCGGAGACATATGTCGAGAGCTTTTTGAATTCCTCGAGCTTGCCAGCAAACGTGGGATCGTCGTCCTTGTTCTTGATGTAGGACGTGATGCGATTGTAATACTCGGCGCTGTCCATCTTGGTGCGGGCATAGCCGACGATGTGGACATCTCTGGGGAGATAACCGTTGCGATAAAGCCCAAACAGGGCAGGGTACGTCTGTGATGGGCATGAGAAGATGCGGGAAAGAGGGGCGGGACAGCCGACCTTTTTCTTGGCCAAATCGCCCGAGGCACCGAACACTGGCGGGGCGCATCAGCGACGACGGAGAGGGACGAGACAGGGGTGCGCACCGACGATGACGGTGTTATCCCTGAGTGCGTGGGCGACGGTTTCCATGGAGGGGATGGTTCCGGAGCGTGCACGCTGTTGTTGCGCAGACATATTCAAGTTGTTGGGAGGAGTGTGGCGATGGGGCGCAGCTGCTTTATCGGCAAGCGACGTGAGAGGTCTGATCGTGCTTTTTACCCAGAGAGATATCTCGGCCCGGCTCATGGAACCCGACACTGACCCAGCCATCAGACACTTCCAGGACCTCGTCTCCCCCACACACACAAATGCAGATTCCACTGCACTCCACATACGCGCCAGTGCACTCCTCGCTCGTCTCAAGGCCCTCAACAGGTCCGCCAACGCAGCCACCCGCACCCACAAGCAGGCCACCGCGGATGCTCGCCAGGACATGGACCAGACACACCTCGGTCTCCAGAATCTTCTCTACGAGAAACGCCACCTCGAGCGCGAGATCGACAAGTGTCGCCAATTTGCGTATGTGCTCTCCTTGTCGCCTCCCGCGCTTGTCTTGACCCGGCGCAGCTCCATCTACCAGGACGTCCCCCTTCACTCCCTTCAAGAGTTCCAGGAGCTCGCCCCCCCGGAGGCTCACACCCCGGATGTCCTCGAGGACCCACATCAATTGATGCTCAACCGTCTCAGTTTTGAGCTCGCGGAACGGCAGAGGTGCGTCGTGTGTCGGGTCCTTTGGCGAACCGGCCCCTTGATCCCCCGCCAGACTCGATCTTCGGCGCAAGGAGCTCGTGGTCCAAAAGGAGGAACTTCTCAAGCAGGGCAAGATCAAGCTCGCGACCGTGGAAAGTGTCAAGCAACAGATAGACACGCTGATGAAGGTGACATTTATTCTTTCCCTGTCGCGTCCACGGTCTACACTCATGGAAACTCGCCTTCTCAGGCAGCTGCAGACATTCAGCGCAAGGTTGATGAACTGGTCCCACCATTAGTTCCCCCGTCCGCAGCCACGACCCCGGCCCCCAGTTAGCCGACCGTCGGATGCGTCAGCAATCCCGCTGTCCTGTTTGTACGCCCTACGCCTCCGGCCGTCGAATAGGGCACACATGTCGGTCCGTATAGTTAGCGGGGTGGGTAATACGTTCCCTAGATAACGGTGCAACAGGATACGAAAAGTGCCGTAGATTCCGAGAGTATGTAATGGCACAGAGATTAGGACAAGTAGGGCAAATAAAATTGCATGCGAGACAAGAAGGGTATCCTCCTGAACGGGACGAAACTTTGGGGACGCGATAACAGTGTACATAATGTCAGGGATGGGAAAAAGCATGAGTTGATGTGGGCGTTCCAGACACGGCTCGTTAGGAGCCTTCAGTATCCTCCTCAATGCTGCCAACGTCACTCATTTCTTCCTCTTCTTCCTCTTCGTCCTTGTGTGTTGCGTCGACCGCCTCTCGGGTTGCGAACCGCTGTACATATTCTCACAGAAAGACGAAACTAAATACTAAAATAAACATCGATCATGCTTACTCACCTTTAACCTTGGCTTCGTACTCCTTTGGGTGCCGCATCATCAACGCCGCTGCTTCCCCGTTGAGGGGATCATTGGGATTCGGGTAGCGGAGGAGTTGGGGTAAAAACACTTCAAAAATATTGATCATATCTTGACCACAGTTCATACACAGTTACACGCGATCAAAAACGCTCACGCACCGAACATGGGCGACCAAGTCTGGTTAATGACATCTAGACACACTGAGCCACTCCTGTACGCCGGGCCGATTAGCCCCGACGATTTCGGTCGATGACGGCCACTCACAGTTCATCGATGTTGGGGTGGAAAATTTTGTTCATAAATCCAATACTGGGGGATTTGTACGGATAATCAGCTTGCAGCTCGACGTGTATCTTCCAAATGCCACCAGCGAACGGCGCTGCGAGTCTAACTGTTGGCACGAGTTCGTCGCAGGGCCAGTATGACTCACTTTCTGGGGGTCCGTGGAAGCGAACGTAGAACTCGCGCATGTTATCGTTTACGAGGGTGACCTCGTAATCTGACATTAATCTACGGGGACTCAGAGTGAGATGAGAAAACTGAGTTGGGAGGATCAGGCACTTGCAGCTTCATGACATCGGTTTCGATGCGGCGTTTCGTTGAGTGTTGCACGACGCATGTTAGTCCCTCTGTGCACGGACAAACAGACGTGTACTCATCATAATTGCGTTGGGTCGATGGTTCACGGTGGATGCAAAGCAGACTCTCGAGGCTGGTCAAGCTACTAAATGACGACTTTCGACAGCCGGAGCGGCACGAGGCCGGAGCATTCCTTTCCCGGTTACAACCGACCAGAAATTGGCACCCCTCCGGCCAGCGCCACAGAGTGGACATTCCTTGCCAGAGGACGGTGCCCATACACGAGCCAAAGGCGTACGCGATAAGATACAAGATATATATCCGAAACAAAACAACATCGCACATCATTTCCTGACCCCCACCTAACCCTAACCTGGATCTACATCGTTCGGGGGCATCACAGTAGTCGTGATCAAGCATTGCTCAGTAGAAAGCCCATTCTTCCGTGACGCAGTACTCGTCGTACGGGCTGCATGGATGTTCCTTTCGGTAGCCGGTCTTGCGGCGTCCATACGCACCAGCGTTGCGCTCAGCAGAAGGCGCGTCGTATGCAGCGGGTGCCCTCCGGCCGCCGGCACCGACCACGTTACTTTCCGCAGTTCCACTGCTGGCGGAGAGAAGGTGGCGTGGATGAGCCAGGTCCAAATCAACACTAGACTGGTTGAACGCTCTCATCGCCAAAAGGAGCGCTGTTGACACGCTCTGTCAGAACTGTGGTAGACAAACTTTGAAAAACAGAGTATACCCAACCAGAATGCACCGAGCGCCGCAATCAAGATGAGTTCCTCCTGGTTGCGCGACATTACACGGCCTTCATTGTGATGGTGCTTTATCACTCTAACGTTTATTTGTCGAGCACTGTCCCATCTAGGTTGACTTAAAACACATACAAGAAGATAAGGGCTCCGATTGCTAGAGCTGTCACCGATGTCTGCGTGAGGTGGATGACCTCTGTAAAGTTTAGAAGGATCAATTCCGTGTTTTGGTAAAGGGGAACGTGTATTTACGCATGGAATGAGGCAAAAATTTCATGATGAGATGTCCCATCGCCAACGCGAGGATTCCTGGTCATGGTGTCTGATCAGCTTTTTAGTCTGTTGACGTCCCATCAACACACCTTTTATAACATGTCTGAAAGGATGTTCAGTGAACAGCGCCATATCGTTTGAGGTTGGGGAACCGGATAAGAGTGGGTGGGAACCACACAACAAACTCTGCTCTTTTTCTGGCTTTGGACACGAGGCGCCCGGATTTGTTTGGTTTGTGCATGCATCTAAACGTAACTATGAACGGTATTGTACAAAGCTGAGAGCTGAACCAAAAATTTCATCATGTCACTCATAATAATCGTGTCGTCGGTGTCTACGAAACCCACTAGTTTTATCTCGCGCTTCAGAGCTCGGTTAAGCGGCAGAGCGGTATCATGAAGACCAAGTGGTAATCATCAGTTTGATCAGACTGGTGTGACTACCCCGGGAACCTGGGTGATTACAGGCGGTGCACCGTCAACACCTGGCCGGATAACAACCGAGTGACCAGGCACCTGATGCACAAAGTTGGCACCTGGATATGCACCATATGCATATGGAGGGCCGCGAGGATATATTGCCTCCCTTGGGTAACCTGGCCATTCACCAAACCAGCCGAGTTGCGAAGTATGTTCGCGCCACGCGTAGATGCTAGACATAAACATTAGTCACCAGTGATCTAGCATGGAGACCAGAGTCAAGGTACCGGCCAAGAGCAACTGCGCGGCTCGTAAGTGTTACCACTATTATGAAAAAGATAACAACTGTGAAGTGCCAGTTATCAGAACATGGTTTAATCAATATTGATATACGCACACATCGCGAAAATGCACCATGAAAGTGATTCTATCACTTTCATTTCATAGCACCAGGTTTCCGCGGACACTGGATTTTTCGTGGTGATATACTGTGAACATACGACGTAACAACTGGAAACGTACTCGTTCCATTCGTTGTTGGCTGCCTTTCACCGGATAACCCGTAACATTGGACATAACCAATAATGTCACTGCAATAGTTCATTATCCGACTACCCAGTCTGCACAATAGTAGGCTCACAGAGACCAGGCACCCATAGCTTTTTGGATCGAAGTAAACACTCCTGGGGGACACATAACAGACAGGAAAGAACTCACCTAGCCACAGAACCCCAAGAGCGAAATGCAGAGTAACTTCGACAATAGGCTGCGCGAACTGTAACCTGTACATCGCTCGGACCGGGCGGGTGGAGTTACACGAATTCACTTACAGAAGAAGGAATACGAAGATTGTCGCTGATGGCACGACAAGCGAGAAAATCGTGAAGTCATCTGAAGCAAATGTCTTAAAAAGTAGACAATGCGGGAGGATGGACCTACGATTGATATTAGGCAAGAAAAGCGCTGCGAATTTAGCTGCCAAGCCAAGTACAGCTCCAGAGAGGCAGAATACGAATACTGGACATTGATGTAAATCTCTTAAACTACTCAAGATGCATTGCGCGTACCGTAGGCAACGAGCCTCAAATTGTAGAAAAGGAGAGTCATCCCAACAGAATATCTCAGTATACCAACAAGGAGCTCGTTTTTGGACGCGAAGCTAGGGCGTTATGGGGAGTCGGTAGAAACACCTGGGAATCCTTCGAACCCTTCGAACGTTTGAGCCTTCGATATATTTGTACACATGTCGAGCCATGCTTGAGGTCGACTAGTCATAATAGCGGAGCTTCAAACGGAAAAATGGGGGCCTGGGCACAACTTCAATAGGCTTGTGCGGGACGACATTTTGCATCAAAGGTACAAGGGACTCTAACCTCTCCACTGTGTAACACCAGCTATGTACTCTGAATTACATGCGGTTCAATGCGCTCAACGTGAATCATACATTACATACATAACTTGCGAAGCTGCCACGTCCCAAAGAAAAAAAAAAGGATAAATGGGGTCTAGCCTAAGTGATTTGGAGATAAACGTGACTGGATTCATTTCCGTCACCGCCGCGGTGACGCGTTTCTCTTGAAATTGTCCACGGTGTGTGCTCGGGCAGGAGCCGCATGTCCACTCGATGACCAATTGGGGTAACGTGAGTCGCTTGGACGCGATCCGTGCTCCAAGAGCTCGGGATCAACCTTCTCGTTGGCGTATGCTCTGCCTCTCGAGCGAGTGCTGACAGGTGCCGGAAGCTTCGATGCACTTGACCTTGGGCCGAACCATGGATAGGCCGTGACTGGGATAAACCACACGTTGCGGTTCACTCGACGGTGATGCTTCAAAGCCATTCCGAGGAGGAAAAGAAAGAATCCCCACACTATGCCATACTTAGAAACGGCCAGGAACCAGTAGGCGGGCTACTTACCCAGAATGACGTTGAACAGAGAAAATGCCTCAAGAACACGATACTGTGCTTGATAGGTTTCGGTAGAGACTACAGCATCCGGTTGGTGCCCTCGTAACATCAAATGAAGGACAGAAACCTACATCCAGCTACATCGACAACCGCTGAGCCATCTATGGACGAGAAGCATTCAACATCCGCATTCTCTGAGTCAGAACTAGCAAGAAATGCGCCAAGAGCTACGTCCGCTTGAGCGCACGATACGACAAGACATTATTGAGGCGTACCGAGCCAAAAGGTTCCCAACAAACCTAAGCAACCTAGTTCTATTCTAGTAGAAATCGGATTGCGGCTACGAAGAGCGCCGCAGATGAGACTAAGAGACGTCAGACCGTGCACAACTTGACTGGCAGAATTACTCACAGCAAAAGTAGAATTAGCAGACTTGTGCTGCAGACAAATATTGCAAACGGGACGAATCGAGCTAGGTGGTCTATAGGCGACGGCGTTTCATTAAAAGAAAGTAGCGCACATACTTAAATCTGTGATAACAAGTAGAGTCTGGAAGTGACCTGCGATTGCTAGGCATATTATGGTCCAGGCCAAAACCACAGCTGGAAGTGGCAAGCTTGATTAGGATGGAAAGCTCGTGGCGTGTGCACTATGTAACTTGCCATAAAGGCTCGCCCGAAAAACATTAAACTTCGAAGGCATCGCTGGTCTTGTAAAGACGGACGAAATGGTGAGAGTGGAGAGTCGTTTGCGGCGTGACGACTGGCGCGGCCGCAGGGATTGTTGCTGGTGGGATGAATCAAGACGAGACGGCTGATATGGGTAGTTCGGGGGAGTGCGACGTGACGGCCTCATCTTTAAGCAAGTTTATTTGACGAGCACGCGGTATAAGGGTGTTGAGGCAATCTTGAAACGGCGTGGCAAGCAGCGTGGAGAAGCATGCAAAGACTCGAGGATCACGAAACAGCGGGAACACGAGGATTCGGCCATGGCCCGCTCAAATGGAGCGCACGAAAGCTGTGCTTTTCGCGCCGGAAAATTTGAGAGTGTTTCATCACACAAGCAGTGGGTGGGCATGCATCGGATGACCATCGGCTTTGATGCCTCGAGGCAGACCAGCACCACGTGTGCGTGATCGATCGTCTGAATAAGGCAAGGTTAAACAACCGAGTTCCCAAGTTTGCTCTGAGAAGTGGGAATGTGTGCGGGTGGGTGTTGGGCATCACCATTTTGGGGGAATCCCCCATTCCGATGGGGGATAGAGTCTTACTTTGAGTTTTCTCGGGTTCACGAGATATCGTTCGGGAAGTGAATAACGCTGGCAGACAGTTGTAGTGCAACTGGTTGTTTTGATTGTCCGCTCGGATTCAGGTTGAGGTAATATCGCACTCATCCACCTGTTAGAATACTCAGTACTATCAAAAGACCAGAGTTGCAAAATGGACTAGAGATGAAAAATGCATTCTGCTACAGCACATAGCATAGATGGCAACTCGTGACGATAGACATAGCTTGTAATAGCCTTCCTCTATACCCTTGTATTTTTTTTACTGAAGAAAAGGCTGTCGTATCAACACCGGCATCACATCCATGTACTGATACCCCCCGTTTTTGATGATAACAGTCAGGACACAGCAAGATTTATTTCTAAAAAATAAAAAAAAATCATCATGAATTGTTTACACCCTTATTCATCTCTACCTTATTTTTCTGCAGACATTTAGTTGAGATATGAGTTGCTACCACTCCCCCAACCTCGATCATCTGCGGAACTGGAATGTGTGACAAATTCAAGCGGAGTT